>WEIT01027110.1:11462-40076 GCA_013389985.1 Dryoscopus gambensis
CCCCGGCACCCCCCTGCCCGGAGCCGCCCTCCAGCGGGAGAGCCCTTCCAGCTGCGGCACTGCTGAGGCAGGAAACCTCTGCGAGAAGTGTTGCCTCCGCCGACGCCCTTAAAGCCGGTCCCTTTCGCCGGGAAGGAGAAGAGGCTGAGGCTGGGAGAGGAGCAAATTGCAGGGAAAGGTAGAGATTGTGGCAAACTTTCTAGCTGCTTCTGCGTGCTGCTACCTCACTGGTGGGAGTGTCTGCCCATAAGGAGCTGCAGAGCCCAAACCTCAGAGCCCTGAGGCTCCAAAAAAGACTTCCAGCCGCCTTTGGAGGAGGAACTGCCAGCAGTGCAAGCTTTTGCATATGCAGCTGAGTAGGTAAGTTGGGAACGGCACAGGTGGATTAAAAGCGTGGCATACTTCAGGTACCGCTTTCACAGAAGACCTACTCGTGTCAGCTAGATAGAGACTGAGAAGAGCAATCCCACGCTTGTGGTCTCCTCTGTTTCTAGAGTTTGAGGCCCCTCTAGCTAGGAAGGGAACCTGCTGTTTTGATTTCTCTTACCAATATGTAATTTATGGCACATACCTAGTTTGTGAGTAAAATTGTATGGTTTTGGTGTGGGCAGTGTGTATATACCCCTTAGAGCAGTACCACATACCTAGCTGCTCAGGAGGGGACTTCAAAATGTGGGATTTCAGCTCAGAAAGATAAAGTATTATAGTAAGGATCACAAGGGTGTTGTAAAGGTATTTTGTTGTAGGTGGTTTTTTTCCTTGTTGCGTGTGCGCTCTAGTGAAGCCACTCTTAAGCTTCCTGAAGTGCTGCTGAACTAAACTTCTTGCCTTAGTGTCAGGGTGCATTTCTATTAATGTTAGGTGGTTTCTGGTGTAAATTTAGCTTAAAATCCTTGTGAAAAATAGTTAATGCATAATCTCTGGCAAGGTAATAAAACTAGGATACCATGTATCCTAGTATGTTGTTCGCTTTCATCCATTTCTAAACATTTAGTTTTATTTCCTTTGAAGACATTAAAAAAATCAAACATCTATCTGTCCTCAAACCACTTGACAGCTATTAGTTTATGCACAGTTAATTATACAAGTGAATGGTTCCACAGAACTATTAGCATAAACTGAGCAGGTGCATGGTACATCTGAGACAGCAGGCCTTACGGGACTTTTGGCAAGCTTCACTTTAAACCACATTTATTAAATGGTTTGTCCAAAATCAATTTGCTTTTTTTCATTATATTTAATGTAGTTACTTAGGTCTATTATTATTTGACAAGGCAGTTTTTTCGAGGCTCTGTAGCCTTAAATACTTTCTGGCTGTGAAACCAATAACTTTTATTCCTTGTTTTGCCCTAATTTAAGTAATCCAGGGTTTAATTTACTAGAAAGGTCAATGAGCTTGCTTCCGTATTTATTTCCTTTTAGGTTGTTAGTTCAAAATCAGACATGGATTATCACATTCTACTGAAAAACATATACTTGTCTCTGTCCTTCAGAGAAATATTCCAGTGTACCCTGTGTGGTATTTCAGTCTTAGAGGGTATTGGATAAATCAAGTGGTGATTGGGAGAAACTTTAGGTGAAAATCTAAGGGGACAACAATAGTAAGCTGATAAAGGCCCCTAATGAGGTAGATTTCTGTGCTGTCCTTGAAATGAACTTATACAATGGCAAAATGACATCTTGAAGAGAGATTTTTTTAAGTCACAGGTTGGTAATCTCAGTGTAGAATGTCTCTACCCCTAAACTTTAAATAATGAGCCATGGTTGGCATGTTGATAAGCATCTACTTTTCTGCATTGTAAAAGTGTGTTGTAATTGTGGTATTGTAAGACAGAAATTAATTCAGAACTTAATGTTTCAAGTAGACATTAGAAGTGTTATACCAGGGATGCAGTATTGTGAAAAACTGAAGATTTCCTTACCAATGCAAAAAACCTAGCCTACACACATACCTCCCTGTCTCTGGAAGAACTGAATAAGAGACTTAATCTCAAATATTTTTAATTCTAAAAACTGGAGTTCTTTATTTACAGTGTATGAATATAGCATATTAAAGGTATGAAGACTGAAAAACAGTGTATTGATTTTTAAGGATAACCAAAGCAAGTATTGAAACAAGCAATGGATTTAAAAAATGAGTAGCCTTTTTTAAGGAACTGAAAATGTAAAAGAAGGTTTTTGAAGAAGTGGCTCATTACACTTAAGTCACCTGGAAAAGAGGTAGACTTTGAAGATACAGATGTTTCTAATAAAATTGCATTCATCTTCTATTTGGATTATTTTTTCTAATTTTGGTGGGCTGTTGGCCTGCAGTGTCATTTGATCCCGTTTGTGGCGAGTGGACAATACAGATGCTGTGCCATATTATTTAGTATGGCTATGGTATTGCACTAGTGCGGACAGATGCTGGGAAGATTAATGTAACACTAGGTCCACTGTCTTCAGAGATCTCTCTCTGCTGGGAGAATTGTTTGTACCATGGGCACCACTGTCCCCAAAGATGCTGTGCACACTAAGAATGTCAGGCATCCAGGCACCACTGTACCAGCAGATTCTGAAGACCTTAAGAGCTGCTAATGGGAAAATTTTATGTAACACAGATAGCTCTGTCTTACCTTTCAAACAGAAAGTCTATTCTAGACATTCCTTAACTATACTGCAACTCAGCTGTTCTAGCGAGGCTCCAGAACGTTAATAAACCACAAGTGTCTCGTGTGTGAGGATGCTTGCTTAAGTTAACACTTAACAGTTACCACTGTTTCTCTTCCCCAGAAATCTTGTGGGGATATGAGTAATACAAAGAATGAAGTATTTCTTGCCAATATAATTGGTTTTGGAAGTCTATAGCTATTGATGGGAATTTTACTAGGACCAAAATATATAGTGAAAGTGAATCAGCTTTAGGGAAACATGGTACTTACCCACTAGCTAACATATATGCAATATCTATAAAATAAGGGGACTACTGTGCCTTGAGGTTGTGCTTGTGGTTGCTGAGTAAAACTTCCTGCTTCACTGTGTGTTGGGTGGGTCCTCTTGTTTGCAATCTGATGGCGTTAAAAAATGCTGGAGTCTAGTCTGTTGTACAGATGAAGAAGCAGTTTGTCAGAGTATCTGAGGCAGTTGGGGTGATCATTGCAGATAGAATGATTCTTAATGCAACAGTGTTCAGGTCTAGAACCTCAGAGAAAATAATGAGCATGATTAGTCAGGAAAATTTCACTACATTCATTCTGACAAGCAAATTTTATAGCAAAAAAGCATGTATTCGGTATTTAATTACTTATTTTTTTCAGAAAATGTAGTTTCTCCAGTATGTAACTCTAGAATGGGAGAGTATCCTGTTCATTTGAAGGTACCTGAACAAAAAATCAGGGGTCACTTACCCTCCCCAGTTGATAAAAGGCTAACTCGCAACTGCCATGTACAAATTTCAAGGACATCTCACTTATTCTTTTTAAAGTTTGTATACAAAAATAAAATTGCTGATATTGTGGACCTGTGAGGGTTCCAAAGTCTGAGCTTTGTGGTCGCACATTGCAGTGTCTTCCTGTTCCTGGCTTTTCTTCTGGCCTGTAGAATTCATCTCGTTCTGTTCTGTTCTGTAGTCTTTTGTTTCCTTTTCTTTATACATAGAGATTTCCTCAGGCTGAATCTCACTAGGATCCTGTGCCATGCAGTAAGCTTTGCACTAAGTTTTGCAGTGTTATTGTGTCTGTGGTTACTGATGCAAATTTGGATTAGGGTTGTACACCTGTTCTTCCTGGGGGAAATGGTGAGCCTCTTGGGCTCAGCACTGGATGTTTTCAAAAGTTGCATCAGCTTAGTTTGGGTGTTTTAAGATGAACTGGTGCAGAGCACTTATTAATATATTTGCTTAAGAATGGCTAAATTTAAAATAAATTGCCCTAGGATTATTTTTGATTTAGCAGTAATCGGAAATCTTAAATGGAAGAGATAGTTGGATTCAGTTTTTCAGACAAGATATAAGCATATTGTGGCTGAAACTGGGAAAAAAGTTTGAAGTACAAGTAATGATTAACTGTATCTTCAATTACAGTAGGATCACTTTGACAGTGGAAAAGATGGATATCAAAAAGAAATCCATGAAAGTGAGCAAAAAACCCCAGGAAGCTAAATATATTTACGGTGTTTTTTTCTGATCCCCCATCTGAGAATTTACAAACTGTCTGCAGCAATTTGTGATCACTGGTTTTCAAAAGGTCCCCAGGCAATTGGTAATGTTCTTAGTAAAATGTGTTTCAGAGGCAGGTTCACCTGTTAGTTATCATAAACCAGTATGGCCCATGTAAAGTTCTGTAACTTCCATGCATTTGGGAAAGAAGATCTTTTTGCCTAGACTGCCTGTTGATATCTTAGGCCCATGTCAGTCTTGCTGCTGCTGTAAACTTAAATATTCCAAGGATGAAGTTTTAAGTACTAATATGGAATAAATCCATATAAATAAAAAAGCCCAGTATTAGTACATTTATTCAGTTTCTGTCTTTATGCAAGTTCTGATAGCAAAGTGTCACTATGAGCTATCAAACTTACTGGAGTTTGCATTTGTAGTGTCTAACTAAGAGAAGGATGGATTTTTGTTTTGCTTGATCATACATCTATGATGTTCATGCCTCTAATACTAGAACTTAAACTTGGTTGGGTTTTTTTGTTTAGTTGGTTTTAGTTATGCTTTTTTAAAAAGTCTGAGTTAACTATAAAATAAATGGGCGTCTTTAATCCTATCAGAGTGTGGAAATCCGTCCAGCCTCAAAGAACAAGCCTCTGGCAGAGCTTGTCCAGAACCTGGATCTTTTAAGACCTAGCTTAAAGCCCTAAGCACAAGGTAATGGTATTCATTTCCTGAAGTATTATTAAAAGTATTTTGGCATATGTTACCTCTCCCAGAAAATCTTTAATAGAACACTTGCATCTGTAAAAGTCCTTTATTAAGAAGTCACCTGCTCTCACTACTTCTTTTTTTTTTTTAATGTTGAAATATGTTTGCATTTTCTAATTTTTCTCTTTCTAGAGCGTGTATTCTACTTAGGCTCCTAAGATATTAAACTGTTGTGTGATGACTGTTGAATGACTTCTCACATTTTGTTTCAGTCATGTGAAATGTACATAACAGTGACAAAATGTTTACTTATGCACACACCCAAGTTCCTGCTTATGTCCACTCTAGTGCTGGACAGTTGGTTAGTGGAGCAGAGCTAAATAAGGAGACAGAGTCTCTAGACTTTTTTTTCCCAGTTTCAGCCATGTTATGCTTACGTCCTATTCAAGAAACTGAATTCAACTCTGTATGCTCCATTTAATATTCCAGACTACTGTTAACTCAGAAATAATGAGACAATCTCCTTATTTAGGTGACATAATTTGCTGAAGAGAAGCAGCAGTAGAGAAGGTCATGCCTCATAGTCATTAATTCTGTCTTTCATCTGGAGGGCATGATATAATCCTATAGCTTGTTGATCGTTCTAGTATGCTTCTACAGTAATTACAGTTTATTTGATTATTTTTAAATTTCTTTTTTACTTCCCCAAATCAGCCTGGCAGATGGGAAACTGCACTTGCTCTCTGTAGATGCTTTATGCCAAATACGACTGCCCATGTCTTGGTTTGAGACTGAACACAGACTATATTGGAGCAGACTGTTCCATCACTGCAGTTGCTTCAAAAAGACACCTTAAAAGCTGTAATGCTGTGTTACTGTCTTAACAATGCTAAAACAATGCTTAATGTAGAATTCTGTTTCATCTTCTGCCAGTTATTCTGGTTCAAATTTATATACTACATTATCAGTAAAAAANTTATCAGTAAAAAATCAAAAGCATTTGAACTGGAACTCTGAAAGCACTGTTTTGTTTTGGTGGCATTTTTTTTGTCTAATACTGAGAGCAGTTAGTTCTTATGACTCTAATTTGGATTAGTTCATAGGTGCTGTTTTTTTCTGGTAACTTATCTTTTTCAGGAGTGCATAGAAACTCTCAATATATTGTAGCTTATAAAGTTAACTCGTGTTACTTTTAGTTCCTATATTAGAAGCCTGACAAAAGTCCTACCAAAGCTTGTGGTTTTTCCTGTTTTCATAATACTGTACTAATCTGTAAGGATGCAAGGTAAGAATTACTTATAATGCCAGTCTCAGAACCATGAGCTTGTCTTCATTTGATTTTACTCAGATTTTGTATATTAGTTTGAGTGTCACTTGACAAGAGTTCATTCTTGTCTTCTGGCATACCATCTTGGTCTTATAGAGGCCAAAACTTGGCTGTAATTTATAAGTAACAATTAATTCACTTGCTTAAGCTGCAGTTACTGAAATGCAGATGCTATGTTTTGCACAGAATTGTTTGCAAATTGCTTTAAAAGCATGTGTGTACTTTGCACGCAGCTATGGGAATGATCTTGAAATTTTGGGGAAAAAAAAATCAACTCTACTTGATATGGAAAATGTGCCAGAAAGCTAAAGATGGTCCTCCGAAGTGAAACTCTGTTTATTTCCATACTGAGAGCGCACATTGGCTGAAATGGTTTGAATCCTACTATTGACTATTAAAAGTTCTCCTGCACTAACATAGAAAAAGAACACTCCAGTGTTTTTGTTTTCCTGGAAATTTTTTAACTTTCATGATGAATTTCAGTCTTGAGAGGAAGGGCTGTGGCATCCTTTTTGGCTCTGGAGCAAGAAGTATTAAAGGCATTGCTCCTTCCAAGGTGCCATAGTGAACTTAGAAGTTAATTTGGAAGTTAATATTAAGGCAACTTACGGAAGAGTTTAGCGTTATGGGTTTAAACTTCTGTCCACTGCAATTGTATCCTGAATTTTCAGATTATTCAGAATTCATCTTCTTAGCAATAACCAAGACCCGGAAACTGAATACTACACGTGCTACACAGCTGAATGGCAAGTGCTTTCCAATGAGAGTAATTTTCTCGTCGGCCTTTTTTTGTCTTCTCAGTAACCATGGTGTGGTGGTTTAGCCGCACGTGGTCATTACCATCACCTTCCTCTAGGCAGGTCTTAAAAAAAGGCTCAGCTATTTCCATATGTGCAAACAGGCATAAGTGTTACGATAAGTAACATTTCTTCATTCTTCTGTTTGGAACAAATTATG
Organism: Dryoscopus gambensis; assembly: GCA_013389985.1. Lineage (NCBI taxonomy): Eukaryota > Metazoa > Chordata > Aves > Passeriformes > Malaconotidae > Dryoscopus > Dryoscopus gambensis. Next base: position 18,587 of record WEIT01027110.1, read on the forward strand.
GAAAGTAGGGTAGAATAATGTGTATCTCTCTGGTAAAATCAGTAACTTGTACTGATCTCTAAAAGTTAAGATGGATGAAATAAATCTCAGCTGACCAACAAGATCATAAGACACAATACCTGTCAAATAGCAAAGCTCAAGTAGTTCAGCTAAATAATTATACTTCTTGCTCTGGAAGTATTTTTCTTTGATATGAAGTGTTTTGAGGTTTTTTTTAAAGCATAATTTTACAGATTGCAGGCAGTTTATGCTTTCTTGTGTATATTACTTCCTAGTCACTGGACAATCTGAACAAGGTAAGCTGCGTGGCTCAGTTTTACTATGCAGAATGCATGTTCCCATAAAAAGTTTCTGGTTTGGGGTTTTTTTTCCTTAATTTGTACTAAGAGAAAGTTTATATTAAACTCTTAAGCATCATACTGTTTGACTAAACTCTTTAGCTCTCTTACATTTGAGGAGCTCAGAACTGAATGACTGAACTTAAAATGGGATACTATTCCCCTTCAAAGGCCAGGAGGGCAGAGAAGAGTGGCAGGAAAGCAGAAGCTCTCTGTTCTGTTATGCTGTGTTAAGGGCAAACACTAGAATCATGTTCTTTTACCTTACCCATAGCTCTTTTTGAGTGTGCATGCATATGTGCTTTCTTCCTGTTCTCCCTCTGCATCCTGTGGTAGTAGAATCAGGCACAAAGCTTTTAGCACTGCAAGCCTTTCTAGAACATGTGATAGAGGCAACACAGCTTAGTCAAAATTTGACTGTGACGTGCAGAAAAAGTTCTTTCTTATCGAAGTCTCTATTGCAGTTATGAGGATGGCTACAGAAGGAAAATTGTACTTAGACTTCCATAATTTGCTGAAAGAACTATTATCTTGATTAATCTTCCATAACACTATTACAAAGTTGCTTCTGATTTTAATGGTTTGTATTGCTCAGCAGGTTTTAGACTGATATTACATAGCTTATGATTTGGTCATGCATTGATGAAAATGTAACATGAAAAATGTACTGACGTATTTATAGTGATATTCTATAGTGTTTTCAATTAGAGAAAAAGGCTTTCTTTTTTCATCAAAAGGCTTGTAAACTGCAGGACAGTATTTTTGGTGTTGTGTATTTGTAATAGTGTGATTCGATGGTGTAAAACAGTCTTGGTGGACAGAAAATGTGTTATTTAGGATGATGCTTTTGTCTTGTCACTATTATGACTGGTTTAAAACACTGTTTCCATACCTCTCATATCCTCTTTTTGTGAGTCCTGTAGGTCTAGGACAGTTCAGACATCGAGTTAAAGAGCAAAGGCAGCTTTTGCTTCTCTCCTTCCCCACCCCAGTTCTGTGTCATTTTATACTTCCAGCTTTGTGAAGTGGAAGTACATGTACAGAGAAAGTCCACTTTATTACTTTATAATTTCTCGGGCCTTGTTTGAGCTACAGAGTGGCTGCTGATTGATATCTTCTAAGTCTCATCATCTTTGACACAAAGTCATTATGAAAATGTCAAGAGTTAGTCTCAGGGAACAGATTAAGATGTGTCGCCTGAAGCAAGTCTGTTTGGGGAATTGAAGGCGTGTAAACCAGATGTACCCATGAACTCACACATAGCTTAGTTGGTCCTTCTTCTTCCTGTAGATGTCAAGGCACTAAAACTAGTCAGTTTTCACCCAATGTTTAATGTGCAAGCTGATATAACGTAAGTCTAGCCTTGTCTGAGAGGACCTTTGTATCTGTTTACCTTTTAGCTAGGCAGCACCCACAGAGTGATTGCCCATGAGATATGTTTGCAGATAACCAAGCTGTATGTCAGATTTTCATGCTAGTACATGTCAAAGAACATGTAGCTTTTTACGTAACAGTTACAGCTCTAAGAGTCTGTAGGGGTGTGAGCCCCTTGTCTTGTGTTTTTCTGTCTCCTGTATATGTTATGGAAGTGGTTTGTATAGTTAGACTGAATAGTACCTGTTCCAGTAGGGGTTTTTATTTGGTGTTTGTTGGAAGGTTTTTTTTGTTGTCTGTTTGTTTTGTTTGTTTTTTTTCAATTGCCTGCTGTGAAGTCTGCACACTAGCTCAAATGTTGGAGGTTAGTGGCAATTCACTTTCTTCCTGGAAAGTGTCTCAGTATGTGTGTATGAATATTCAGGGTTCTGGTGTCTGAATATGCTTAAGGAATTTTACTGCAAATTTTTATCCTGGACACTTCAGGTGATTGCCCTGACTGACTGCTTGCAGAATAAGAGATCAGTTTGTGCTCTTGCCTCATAGATGCAGAATTGAACAAGTGTCAATTCTGTCTAAATCTGTTTTATAAATCTTACTGTCAGACACGAGGAAACTTTGGGAAGCCGAGAACTTTTTCTGAACAATCCTTTTTAGATTAGGGTAGTTACTCTGTTGGAATTGAACTATTAAACTTCAATATATAATTTATTTGAGTGTATTCTGTAAAGCTGTCTCAGGAATGTAGGGAAATGTAGGCTTTGGCAGATGCCTTCATTGTAAAAATGTGGCACTTCTTTCCTGCATAAGACCCACACATCTGAATGCTCAATACTTGAGGCAGCTCACAATGTGCATTTCCTGGAAGTTTTTTAAGGCAATCAGATTTGTTCAGAGGTTGGACCTGTTTTTGGGCCGACTTGTTTACAGTCTTTGCTGGAATGTAACACTGCTGTGTATAAAACCTGTTTCTTTTGTGTTCTTTGTCTTGCGTGAGATATGGAGCTCATCTGGAAAGTTTCAGGGAGGAATAATACATGTGCTGTAGGGCATAGATTCTCTTCTGGAGGTCTTAAACTGTGAAATTCTAACTCAGTTTGTTTCTTATGCTAGAACAGCATTTTGCATTCCTTATGTTAAGAGGTTTTTTAAGATTTTTTTTTTTACTTTTTTCAAGTATTAGGAAGGAGTGAAAATAGATCTGCTCTGGGATTTCAGATAAATTTCTTCTGTTCTTTACCAACAAAACCTACCAATGCATGGGTATATTGCATGTATATTTGTTTACACAGATAAGTGCACTTCATTTGGTTAAATGAAATTAACACTGACCTGTCATATAAGTTAAAAATGCATGGCCTAGACTGTTTGCATGAACTAACTAATTAATACTTCTTCACTGGGAGTGGAACAGTTTAACATGGGCTGGAGTATGCTAGTATTCCAGCTTGGCTTCTGCTTTCAGATAAATCAGATATGCCTTTCTGGGTGGCAGCTTTTATGGCAAGTCCCAAACCATCCCCATCTTTGTATGTAGTCTTGATAAAGCAGTGTTAAGAGATTCCATGAGCTGGGATTGTATGGAATGTTTCAGACCATCTTGGTCTGCCCCAGTTGTCATTAACATCTTAGCACACCTCATGTGTTATGGTTGTAGCCTAATGTAATGTGGATTTTTTGATTTCTTCCTAATTGGCTTGCATGAGTCTAGAAGGCTGCTGCCTCTCACCCCTGCAGACCTGTAATTGCTCTTGTGGGGGTGTTTCTTGTTACACAATGTCTGTCGTGCAAGGTGTGGTATTCACGTGTTTAATATTGTCCTTGTCATGTGACTGTTCTGTGCTTCAGGTGTGCACCTTTGAAACGGTGAAGTTACCCAATTTTAAGTAGTGCTCAAGTGCCACTGACAAGGGGACCTTCTAGGACAAAATCCCTGTGAGACTTCCCTTCATTCCCTTTGCTGCCTCTCTAGAATAGATTTGAACTTAGGGTAGTCTTGGTGCTGATAGTTGTGCCATCCTACTCCTGGCAAGATGATACTCACTCCGAGGAGAGTAGTTGAGAGCAGAGGCCCGTGCAGTGGCTCTAGCTGCAAAATGGCCGTGCAGGAGCAGCTCCTGGAACAGCTGATTTTAGCAGAGGCTGTGTTGTGCAAGCCCTTGTGCTGGCCTGCATTTAGCTAGGTATGTACCTTAAAAAGTTGCCTTGGTTGCTGTAGTGCTATGTTAATGAAAGCTCTTGAAGTCCAAGCCACTATTGTATCTAGATTTCAAGTTATACTCTAGACAACAATTTTCTCAGATTATGCCAATTTGTCCTAAATTTAAAAGGTTACTTATAAAGCCAGAATGTGATCTGTCCTTGCTGATAGATGCAGATCTCTTGACATATTTGGTATTTTTGAGGAAAACTTATGCAGGAGCACAGCAGAAATAGCAGTATGTAGTAAGATAGTGCCCTCCTTCATGGAGAAAAGACAGTTGGTAGACCAGAATAATTCTTACTGTGCCCTAATTTTGCCAAGTTCTGAGTTGTCTTCTTTTAAAACTGGTTGGCACTATTTCCAGTTGAACACTTAGTTCTGTTCTTAGACTTTTGTAACTAATCATGTGGAATTAGTTGATTCACCACTTATTTACTGTACACCATGGTTACTTAGCACATATTCATAACATCACTGGTCTCAGGGAGTCTAGAGATGAGACTGACTTTGTCCTGAACAGTTTTGTCAGCTGCAGTTCTGACTGGGTAACAGTTTATAGAATCTGCTTGTCCCTCCACATTTCAGCTAGTCCTCTTTAGCCTCCCTTCCTCTTCCCAAATCAATGTGTTTATAGATGTCTGCTGGACATTGGGATAAGAATGCCATAAAATGCTTTTTGGATAATTTTTATAAAATGCTTTCTATTTTAAAGTAAGCTTTAGAGGTCTAGGACCTCCCATCAAAATGTGACCAAGAATTATGATATATATTTTGGAAATCAGTTTTTCCAAATGTTCTTCCTGAAACATCTTTTTTGATCACCCACTCTTTACTTCCTCTGCCCCAAAATTTTTCATTGACAGCAAGACAGGGGTCAGCAGTGGTCCTGGTTTCCAGCCTGTGGGGTTTTTTTCCTGTGGAAGTAAGTCTCTTGACTAAAAATTTAAAGTGACAGTAGTGTTACTTAAACAAAGAAATGGAAAATAAATCATGTTCAGTGCAGCACACTGTGCAGCTGGAATGAATGCCATTTAGTAGGCAGTTTGATTGGCCAGCTTGTATTTCTGCTTCACATTCAGGCTTGATTGGTTTGAGTGATCATTTGCTTGCCTATACTTCTGAAGATAACAGGTTCAGTGATGACCGGAAGCCTTCCTTGAGCACAACATGTAGCTTAAGGTGTGGAATTTGCTCCTTGAGGTACATGATGATACAGTGCAATATAAATCATTCTGTGTAGATTGAGGGTCACCTCAGTACTTTCACACCAGGTTTTACCAGTTGGCAGGATAAGATCAATGTAACTTCAGTCATTAATTTCATTTGTACCTTTTTAGTTATGCTGTGTGTGCATGGGCAAGATGTAGGTGTTAGAAAGCAGTTGTGTGATGTTACAATGTAAGACTCTAATGATGGCTTTTTAGGAGCAATGCTGAAGATGCTATTCAGCTGTTTTCTTGCAGAAATAGTTTTAGTCTTGCAGTTTTTGTAACTGAGAATCTGAACATCATCAACTTCCTCCTTTAAATCCTTTCTGACTAAATTAGTTCTTTAAATCCTTTAAAAAAGCTTTTAGAAAAAGCAATAGAATTCTCAGACTATTAGGTGAGAAGGGAAAGGCAAATAAATGAAAGCATTGATGTGAACGGTGAAAGCCTCTATGCTGAGTCTCATGAGCAGCTTGGCATAAAGAAATTTCATTATTGCAGTGGTGTTCAATGCAGAGTTGTTCTTACCAAAGGCTGCCGTTCAGCAGGGAGTAAGGAAGAGAGGTTTGAATTATTTTGAAGATGTTTAGTTAGGTTCTTAAATAGGAGCTCTGTGAGGGGCAGTAAAAACATGTTAATAGGATTCTTGGCCTCTTTCTCTGACCTTTAGGGTGATGAGGAAATGGAGATAGCAAAATATCTGGGAAGGGTATTACAGAAAGGTTTTAGATTGTAATTGTTATTATTTTCCACTGCTGTTCCACTGTTACCATCCTCTCAGAAAATTTATTTAACAATGATACCCTGTGTTGTAGGGAAATAGTTTGCCAGGCAAGAGAAGTGATAATCCTAAGGAAGTGAGTGTCCTGTTCATCAGTCTGTGGCAGAAACAAAAATCAAGAAGGAAGTGTTGAAGTGCATAGTACTTAAGTGTTTAGTATTTGAAGTTAAACAGTGTCTTCCCTGAATTAAATAATATAAAAAGGAAATGTTTTTTCTAGTCAGCATAATGTGGAAAGTATTTTCTTCTATTAATAGAAAGCTTTGAGCTAATGGAATACTTCTTCAAGTTTAAAGAAAACCATGGGACTGCACTGAAAGCTTAGGTTGTGATGCCTTTTTTAACTGTGTAGTGCTTCAAGTTTATGTGTAGAACTTCAGTGAAAAACCCAGTTACATATAGGAAGCTTGAAATAATTTTGGTTATTGCAAACTGGATGCTCGAAGAGTATATTATGAAAGGGTTCTTTGCTGCTGTTTTAATCCCCTAAGTAAATGTGTCTGGATTGATCATGCTAATTACTGAAATTGCTCAGTAGTCTTAACTTCTCGGTGTTAGAATTAAATTTACTAGGTTTTAGTTCTGAAAATGTGTCAAGAGGAGCTGCGGGGGAAAAAGTGGGAAGGAAGCATCTAGTGTATGAGCTGGATGTCGATTTGGATGTCCGAGCCTGTAAAGAAACATTTTGAATGAGGAATCTGTGTATTCCCATCTCTGTTTGACTGGGGATGTTGTTTGTGATGCGAGAGCCTTAGGCTTTTGCTGCTTGGTGGTAAGCATGGCAAGAAGGTAGAGGGGAAGACCAAAATAGGGACTGCATCATGTTTCTTTATGAGTTTTAGTCACTCTGTTTATTGTGAGTGGTAGATGACGTATTATGTCAGCATCATCCCCCTTAACTAATATTCATAAAGCTTTCCAGGTGACTACATCAACACAGAGTTGAGCAAGCTGGAAACTGTTCTTAGGGAGAAGAGAGGATAAGCTAGTCATTGATTCTTTCCTGTCTGGTTTTAGCAGTGTGTAGTGTGCTAGACTTCTGTTGTTGGCATAGAGGGTAAAACATTGGTCAGAATACCTTAAGATAAGGGGGTGTGTGGGTGTGTAGATAGTGGTGTTTCTGAAAGGGGATGTTTTCACTCCTTGAGGCTCTGAATACAGCAAGTGTTGCTGCTATGTACAGAGTCACCATTTGTAGTGTGCCAGATGAACTGAGGGGTATGTGAAACCAGCTTATAGTATGATACTAAATAGTTTTAAATATGCTCTGTCCTAAGAACTCATGTGGGGTGAGGATTACAGTCATGTGCTTTGCAAGGACTATTGTCTATGTCAGGCTTTTTAAAAACGTGAGTTGTGAAGTATGAGCCTCAGTGCTAAAATAGCTTTTCTCTGGATTGTGCAACTTGTATATGTATTACTGCTGATATTGTAATATGCTCTGCAGATTTAAGCAATTACTGTCCTCTCACTGTAAACTTTTAGGAGGAGGTTCTTGTTGCTGCAGAAAATACACTAGAATGTTCTCATAAATGTGACCTCTTCTTTTGGAGTTGGCATGGCTGCTTTTTGGAAGTAGCATACGGGAAAATTTCACAGGCATTATCTTCTTAATAATTACTCAAATATTTTTAGGGTATATCACTGATAGATTTACTGAGTATGTAACTTCCTCTTCTAGCTGCCTGTTAGCTGATAAGCTGTAGCACAGTCACTTTAAAACACACATTAGTCACTGTGACACCTCACTGCCCTGTACTGAAAGTGGTGACTAATCTCTGGGTCTGACTTTCCACTATGAAGTGCAACCTTTACCCTTGGTAACTAGGTGGAGGATTTCACAAAACAGTATAAAACATTCCTGCCTCCTGTGCTGGGTCCCCCTGCCTCACAGCCAGTGTCTGCAACTTCTGTGTCAGCTAGGAAAGATGTGAAGCATCAAATGTGCTGCTAGGCTCTTAATAAATCTTTAGACCTTGCTGTCTCTTTGAAAAGAGCCTTGCTTTGGATAGTGGCTCTTCAGCAGTGTCTGTGAAGCTCTAGCAGAATGCGAGCGGTTAGCAATGAGAAGCCAGCCTGCACATAAAAGCCTGATCCAGAGGCTTATTTTGGCACTCGTTTTTGGCGTTCTTTCGCCTGATGAGAGTGAGGTAGTACAGTGACTTCCATGCTTTGTACAGTGTTTATAATAGTCTTTTCTAATGAATAGAGGAAGGTTATGAGCCAGATACCTTTTGGAATGTTACAAAATATACAGTGATAGAGCACCTTTTTTGCTTTTATTCAAAATCAGCTGATTCAGAGCTTAAATATCTCTTCAAGTTCGCAGACTTTTTTGTGCAGATCTGAAGTACTGAAACAGTCTCATCTTGGAGAGTATGCGTTAGGCAGGAAGACGACCTAATCTCATTTTTCTGGACTGAAGAAGTTGTGAGGGAGTCTTTAGGCTTTAGACTTGAACGTTGGAATAACGTTAATATTTCTTTTGGCTCTTTTGAAAAGAGATTTAGCAATGTGCATTGACAGTGAAGGCAGCCAACACTGTCCTGAGCTGTATTTAATAGCAGCATAGTCATTATTTTTAGGGAAGTGATTATTCCTGTCTGTTCAGTATTACCTAGCTGTGTCTAGAATACTGTATCTGGTTTTTGGTCCTTGATCCAGGAAAAACATGAACTGGCAGCAAGCCTAGCAGAGGGACCATCAGGGTGGTCAGGAGGCTGGAGCACAGGCCCTGGGAGGGGAGGCTAGGGGAGCCTGGCTTGCTTCAGCCTGAAGAAGAGCAGTCTCAGAGGTACCTGACTGCAGCCCCTTCATACCTGCAAGGATGCCATCAGGAACATTGGGGCTGGGCTCTTCATAGCAGTGGGAAGATGAGATACAAAGACTGTAACTTCTAATAAGGAGTACGTACAAAACCAGTAGATTTAACAATTAAAAAACAAACAAAACACCAAAACAACAGAAATAACTATCCAGCTTTCACTGTGAGAACAACCATGCAGTGGAACAGGCTGCATGGGGAGGTTGTGAATCTTTGTCGGCATTAAAAGTACAGCTGGATTGAAACCCTGAGTCATTGCTGATCCTGGCCAGAGGCCCAGAAACCTCCTGAGGTTTCTTCTAACCTGCATGATCCTGTTCGTTCTACTGGTTCTAAAGATGTATGACTGCCCATTCTCAAAACACTTGTTTTAGGAAAGGCTGTTAACCTGCAAATAAAACCGACTTTGTCATATATATTTGGATTATTTCCAGAATGAGTTACACTAGCACTAAAAGATAGCAAATATTTGACAGCTATTGTAGTATTTTTCCTTGTGATTATTACTACCTTTATCTTTCAAGAAACGTCTAGGCATGTCATGGTGTCACCTTTAAAAGATATCAGACTCTTACATACCAGATACAGTCCTTTGGAGTCTGGGGACCGCACAGTTCAAAAATTTGAAGATGCCTTCATGCAGTTAAGGGAAACCTACTCATCAGTGTTCAAAATTATAAGAGAGCTTAAAGATACTTTTTTTCCTTGCTTGCTTAGTTACTGGGGCCAGGTTGGATGGGGCTTTGAGGACTTGGTCTAGTGCAAGGCATCCCTGCTCATGGCAGGAGGCTTGGAACTACATGGTCTTTAAGGTCGTTTTCAACCCAAACCATTCTATGATGCTATTGAATGTTTTTTGTGACATACTGTTTCAGAAACCTGGTGCTTCTGTAGAGCTCACTGGATAATGAATTACTAGGAAAATGGAACCTAACATACTTTTTACTATTAAGAGGTGTGATAAAACTTGGTTTGTATAAATAGATAACCTGTAACCTTGAAGCTTTTCTCCTCTATTTAGGCAAGTGTAAGGATTTAGCCCTTAAAAGACGTCTTCTGTTGGTACAGTAATAATCCTAAATGAGGGACTTGCAAAATCCCTCTCTCAAGGTAGAGGGAGTAACTGCTCTATTTCTACTGCTGAAAAGAATTTTATATGTCGTACGTAGTTAACGCTTTTTAATAAAAAGTTTAACATTTATTGCAAGTGATAATGTGATGATAATGAATGAGACTTCAATAATCCAGCTTTGTTTTACTTGCGCTTCTTTAGCATCACAGCAGTTTTCTTTTGGAGGTTTTGGGTGATAATGGGTTTCTTTTTCCTCCCAGTGGTCGGCGTGCTGTGAAATGTACATATAGCCTGGGAGAAGGGATACTATAGAAATTAACTGAGAGCTGGAAAGCTTTCAAAAATAAAAATTAAGGAGAAACCCCTAAAAGCAAGTTTTTATTCATTGCTGTCTAGATAACAGCAGTATTCTGGCTTCTTTTTTAGTTCTAGTTCCATAGGTAGTCCTAAAACAATTGACTGACCAAAATGCAAGCTAGCTAACAATTGTTTCCCAGTAAGTTTGATATAGATAAAAATATCCGAAAAAGTTCTCTCATGTTACTTCAAATTGTACTTTGTTTACAGACCCCTTTTCTGCAGCTACCAAATAGAAGAATACAGCTGTATCAAATGTTTAAGCCATTCTTAACAAAAGTGGATGATGCTTCCAACTGCCTAGAAATCTTTCCCATCTTGTATATGAAAGTAAAGTATAGCTTCTCTTACTGTCAGAATAGTATCAGTATATAATAATAACAGTATATATAAACATATAAATAATAACAGTATCTCACTGTTTTGGATACTCTTTTTCCAGTAGTATTGAAACAGCAGGTTAAGAACTGCTTATTTAAAAACCCTCTGCAAATTGTGACTATTCAGTCCTTCCTAAATTACAGAAATTGAAATATTTTGAGAAATCGTTGAAGTTCCAAAACTGGATGAGAAATACCAGTTGTGAGCTAACTTTATGTGAAAATGACCTTTACATGAAAATCGGATGACTAACAAGTTAAATAAAACTCCCGGTTATTCTTAAGTTCTAGCATAAAGAGCCAAATGTGGACAGGCTTTCCTATGCTTGTCTCAAAGCTGTGTCCCCTGTCAACTGTTTTCTTCCACATGACAGTCAAATGGGGATGCAGAAAACTAAGGGAGTATTTGCATAGGAGCAAGTAGGAGCTCAAGATAAAAAGTTAGGACCTTTCCTCTTTTAGCATCTTTTTAGTTCCTAAGATTTTCTTTGAAATATGTTGTTCCTTGAGGCAATTACAATTTCTGCTGTAAAGTTGCTGGTTAAGAAGCTCTGCTTCTTGATGAGGTAATGTTTGTTTTTAGAAGGTATAGAAGTGGTTCCAAAAAGAAAACATGCTCCTAAAACCTAGATGTATCATTTGGGGAATGTTATTTATTATTTTGGGATACTTGGCCAGTTTTGTGTGAGTTTGAGACTTCCCCTGTAGTTGCTCCATATTTTAGAGCAATTTGGTGTTCTTTTCATCCCTAGGTGTTGGCAAGATGGCTAGATCTAAGCATTGCTGCCTGGTTGCTGAAGAATTCTAAGGCCTTCTACTAGGCAATTTATGGGCATCTTCTGGTTTTGATATGGGAATGTTTTGGATTTCACCAAAAAATCAAATGTATATTTTATCTAAAGAAACATAGGGACAACATGAAGCTAAAAGGAACCACACCCCTTATGGGTATGTGAATGGATATTTGAATTGGGGCAGGAACTTGGCAGAAAAACCTGTGTGCTTCTGGGGAGTTCCTTTTACAGCCAGTAGCANTTACAGCCAGTAGCAGAGGATGATTAGGCCCTTGGTGCTCTGTATCTGTCACCTCTCTGGCCAGTCAGATTGGCAGCAAGGGACTGAAAGCTTCGAGTGGCTTTTGTCATTTTCGTCAATAGAGTTGCTAATTTCTTTTAGACTATGGGAGAAAGAGGTTGAAAAGGTACTTTAAAGGGAAGCTCTTACCTTCTTACAGATCCCTCATCAGATGATATGCAGGACCTTTAATTATCAATGTAAACAAACTTTTAGCCACAGTATGTACTCTGCTTGAAATAATCTTGATGAGCCATCAGAAATGGTAGATCAATATGCCTTGCAATCCATTTAAAAGTACCAGGAAGGAACACAACTTTCTCCTGTAAGCTGTAGCTATAATTGTTCTGCTTAATAAGTTGAGAACATGAGTACCACTCTGCTTTTTAGGTTCTTAGGTTATTGTTCATCTGTACATCAGATACTCTTTGATCTTTAAGGCTTACTTGGATGTCATTAAACATCTGAAAGTAAAATCTTTCTTTTACTTATGTCACTAGTGGTGTTAGGTGTATGTGGGGAAGAGAAGGAAATAACTAAGGTAGTTTGCTCTCAGTAAATGAGTAATTCTATTAATCTTTCAACTGCTCAGGATGTAAAATTTACCAGGTTTTGCTGATTGCTGCCTCAGTGACTGCTATATGTAACATAATGGTGAGAGGTGGGGTCTTCACTTAGTAGATGAATGTTAGGTACATGCATTCCAACACGTAAGCAAGTAGACAGGTTCACTGTCACCAAAGTGTTCTGTTATATGCTTAACTTTAGTAGACAGAAGGAACAGAAGAGTGTGTGTGTGTGTGTTAAGAAAGACTTCTAAAAGCTAAAATGTTATTCTGCTACAGCTTTGAGTAAGGCTGTTGCTTTTGTAGATGCTCTAAAACAGTATTTTTAGTTGTAGAAAGCATTGGAGAGGTTGTTGCCTGGCTGATGGGTTAAACATGTCCCTTTCTTAGAGATGCAGAGATCCCAATATGATTGCTAAGAGCGAGAAAAAGCATCCAAAATCACCACTTGTTTTCTTGAGTGTTTATTGTTTGTGTGTGCTGTGTGTGGATAGTTACCATACACTTGTTGATCAGGAATTTAGAAAAGGTCAACAAATGACAGTGGATTTCAGACACAATGCTGAGGGATAAATTTAGAAATACTTCTTGGCCATTTCAGCATTATTTGTATGAATCTCATGTATTTGGGATCTGAAGTCTTACCCCTTCTCTTTTTCAGTGGTTGGAGCAGCACCTAAGAAATCAGTGAGATTTATGGGCTGACCATGTTAAATGTCTTTTCTGGGTGGGATGGGGCTGAAGGGACCAAAACACCGTCACTTAACTTTCCAAGCTCTTTTGGTTTTAGATTGTCCTCAAAGCAGGTTGTGTGTCCTTAAGCCAGTCCTGTGGTGTGTGGCTAGGGAGACTGGCAGCTCTAGCTGCCATCATGATGACTTAATTTTATGTAAAGTATGGCAAACTGGTGGCCTTTGTTGACATGCAGAGACAAGAGGGTAGCAGTGCTGAACTTCTCTTAGAGGAACCACTGAAATAAGAGAATCACAATTTACTGGTAGATAGGGAGCAATTTTACATGGAATACTGTTTTTGCCATAGGAGCTGAACAGAATAAGGAAAATAGGTACATCACAGCTATGGTGAGTAAGTGGTTTCACAGAACTTTAAAGATGGGGAAATGGCCTTTATTTTTACTAGAGCGATGTCTGTTCTCTGGAGATGAACTTCATTCTTCTTGTTGAAAATGTTGTTATAAAACATACGCACTTACCCATTTTCTTATCTTACAAAACTTATGAATTAACAAATGCAGCCTGAAATAAATCCTGAGTAATAATGACTCTATTTGTTCCTGTTTAAAAAAACCATCTAAATAGACTTTGTTTTTTTGTAAAGTAGCTAAAGGAGAAACACAGGTTCATTTGTCATCTGTTCTATGTACAATGTACCATAACCAAGAATCTAATTCAGGGATATATTTCTCAGTTATCTGAAATTTCAGACATTTAGTGGGTATTACAGTGGCTATATAAATGCATTTTTGACTTGCTGGAATACTCATTTAGATCCAATGAAATTTAATGGAGCTATCTATTGAGTAGATTTTCTAGATGAATGTAAATTAATTTATGCCTGTACTGCATTCTGTAATGCCCTTCTGTTTTTTTTTGTCCCGTCACCTGAACTAACACGATTTGTCTGATCTATATGGGCAACCCATATTAATATCTGTATCAACCCTATGGTCAAAACCAGTATATTTTGCCTGGAGTATCTCTAAACAATAAAATTCGATGTTGCTGCAAATATGGATTAGTCTTAATTCTGATACCTGATAAAGCAAGTGATGTCATGATCATTAAAGTCTGTGGATCTTGTCCCTTAAAAAAAACCAAGCCTAAATTGGTAGTTCTTAAACTGATGAGAGATGTATCAAGTTATTCAATAGGAGTCAGCTTGAATTATTTCACAGTAATGATCTACCTCTGCTTTGCCTTTTGACTGTGTTTGTAAGTAGACTTGGATGGAACTTAAAAATGCCTATTCTGAGAATAAGATTTTGTTCATTGTCACATTACTAGTTATGAAGGTCCTCAGTATCTGTCTCGGGGGTTTTTTTGCAGATGATTCAGCTCTAGAAGAAAGATTTGTCTTCACAAATTCCTTTGAAAGCACAATGGACACATTTTAGTGTTCTACAGAAGTCATCTAGGAACAAGAACATTGGACTTTGAGGAACAACAGAGTTCAGAGAGCCCAGAAGTTGGTCACTGACAAACCCGCTTTGGCCATACAGCTTGGAAATGAATACCATTGAGACAGCAAAGCTTGAAGAGCATATGGAGGGTCAACCAAATGACACTTCTAATGGCTACTCACGACCTTCTCTCTCAGTCAGTGAAGAGAACAAAAATGGCACTAGCAAACCAAAGGGCTTGTCTAATGGCTTGCGAAAAACAGCAAAAAAGTATCCCGATTACATCCAGATTGCTATGCCTGCTGAATCTAGGAACAAATTTCCTCTGGAATGGTGGAAAACAGGCATTGCCTTTGTCTATGCTCTCTTCAACTTGATTTTAACAACTGTCATGATCACTGTGGTCCATGAGAGAGTACCTCCAAAGGAGCTAAGCCCTCCCTTGCCTGACAAATTTTTTGATTACATTGATCGTGTGAAATGGGCTTTTTCTGTATCAGAAATAAATGGAATGATACTACTTGGATTATGGATATTCCAGTGGTTGTTTCTTAGATACAAGTAAGTTAGCAATATTTTTTTTTTCTCTGCTGTATGTTTTTATTGCTCACTTCAGGTAGAAGAAATTGTACAGTAAAATCCATAACAATATTGTAGGATAGGCCTGGCAGGAAAATACCAAAGAGATGGCTTGTTTACAAAATATTCTAGTGTCCATGGCAGATACGGAAATACAGGTTTTCCGATTATTGAATAATGTTTTTTAATTCTGACTTTCTGACACCTATGTTGTACTAGTCAACTTTATTCTGAGATTGAGTTTTTCAAAGTGTGTTTACTTACATGGGGATGTTTAAACGGAGGAAATCATGATGTGAGAAAATCTCATCCAAATTTGAGGAAGAACCCACTGTCCTCTATGGCTGAAGAGAAGTTTTCTCCTGTGTCCTCATCTGCTTAAACTATACATATTTGAGGCAAGAATGTTGTTATAGTATGGGACTAAAAAGAGAAGGTCACTGAGTGGAGGAAAACTGTCTGACTGCACCTGTAAGCTAGATTGAGGCCATGTTATATTGGTGGGAGCTTTGCACTATAAGGAGCTAACAAGACTAAAAGCTGAAGAAGGACTTTCTAATCTTAGATTCCGAGAAGTGTATGGTGAAGAGCTGGGGTAGAGCTGCTCTTTCATTCTAAGGATTTAGCTATCTAATGAAGCTAGAGCTCTGTAACTATTAAATATCCTGCACGTAAACTTTGTATTCAATTGTTTTCTCCTCTTTCCTTGCTTTCAGATCAATAGTGGGACGCAGGTTCTTTTTTATAATAGGAACTTTGTATCTGTACCGCTGTATTACCATGTACGTTACCACCTTACCTGTGCCTGGAATGCATTTTCAGTGTGCACCAAAGGTAAGAGCCTTTGCCTCTTGCTTCTTGCCTTAGTCTCTGCGTCAGTCCTGATGGCTCCTTAGAACAAATAGAAGGTAATGTTTCAGGTATTACTAAATAACACAAATTACTTTCAGGTTATGTCTTCAGAAACATAGGTAGTGATAAACCAAAACTTGTGTGATATGGAAAGAGCCTCAAGTTGTTGATGCATTTGGGTGCTCCCTTTCAGAACATCTTAGGTTGAAACAGTGCTGCTACTAAATCAATCAATTTGCTTCTGATGCTCAAGCTAATCACTCTTAATACTGCAGCAATATTTTTTCTTATATGCTAGGATACCCAAGGTCAATGCTGTAATTCACAGGCTGATATGCAAGCTTATGTTGCTGTATCTCTTTAGAAACCCACACTGTTTTGTGCTTTATTGAATTTCTATTTTGTCCAGAGCTACTGCAGTACCTGAAGTCAGCTGCCTGTCTCTGCTTCCAACCTGCAAAATGTATAGGAATGTGACTTAAACACATTAAAGTTCAGCTGTG
Source organism: Dryoscopus gambensis (assembly GCA_013389985.1). NCBI lineage: Eukaryota > Metazoa > Chordata > Aves > Passeriformes > Malaconotidae > Dryoscopus > Dryoscopus gambensis. Next base: position 34,838 of record WEIT01027110.1, read on the forward strand.
TAAATGAACTGATACATATAGAAACATGGATGTGCTAATAGTTCTACAAAAATATTTTTAAAATTTAATGACAGTGGGGTTAAGTGGTGACATAAAGGAATTGTTACTCCCACTTTAGGTTACTAATAAAAAGTTGTAGACTTAAAGTTCCTTGGAATAAACGATCATGTTGGTTGTACTGAAGAAAGAGTATTGCCAGTTTAGTGAGGGGATAAATTTGTCACCTCTTGGACAGGATTTCTAGTCTTGAGTTACAGCATCATGGCTGTTGTCCTCTACTTTGAGACAACTTTGGGATATAGTGGATGAATTACTTCTCTTATGAATCAGTGTCTATTTGAAAATGCTCTATTTAACTGCCACTACTGTAAAGATTTAATGGTTTTGTTCTAATAGCTTAGAGAATGACTATGCAGTAGACTGTGTATTGAGGAATGAGAAGAGGTAATCAAAGGAAAATGCAAATGTCTTTGCTGAAAGTTCATTTTGCTAGCATTAAACCAGGATTAATTACTTGAACTGTGAAACAACACTTGATGATAATTCTTCTGGATTATTTTTGTCACATGAATATTTTCCTGATTATGGAAAATACAGTGTTATCCATTTTTCTTGTTGTTGTGTTTTATTTTTTTTTTCCCCTGGAGTTAATTTAAAACAGCAAGGTAAAATTGAGTGTTTTCCTAGTATCTATGAGAAATCAAAAGCTGGTCCTAATGTATGCTTTAAAAATGTACATCCTCCACTACGAGTACGTCCTGACTGAGTTTGTAACTAAATCTCAGATGAAGCAAGTTTGAAGTTTTTACTTGTTAGAAACACTGATCAGCTCTGAACAGAATAACAGAATTGGTATGCAAAGTTGTATCACTTTTGAATTGGTTTCATACATTCTGCCAACTGCTGTCATGAGACATCTGACCTTACAAATTTTTAATTTTTACCTTTTCAGTATATTCTGCATCCCATTCTCATACAATGCATATTTTAAAATAACCTGGGAAAGCATAGACAGAATGCTAGTGTTACCAAACTGATCCTTATCACCTGTCAATGTTGAAATGCATGCTTATTTAAGAATATGTGAAAGAAAGCCAAGGAAAATGAAAATAATTTGTGTTTTTATCCCTGTCTTCCTGACTCTGTGTGTTTGGGCAAGAAGTTTACTTGAGTCACTTATGGTGTATCTTAAAATTTATTTTATACTTCTTTCTGGTGTTCTAGTTGAACGGAGACTCTCAGGCAAAGGTTCAGAGAATCCTGCGACTGATTTCTGGTGGTGGTCTATCCATAACTGGATCACACATCCTCTGTGGAGACTTCCTGTTTAGTGGACACACTGTAGTACTAACGCTGGTCTATCTGTTCATCAAAGAGTGTAAGTGATTGTATTTCAATGCACTTCCTTGTTCGTATTTGTTGTACTGGGAAAATGAATGATAAAAGTACGTGTAAAACTACTGCCCTCCAAAAGTTACTCGTCAGTTGTACGCAGACTGTATTTATATGGGTTTGAAACACAAATTGAGTGGAAATGGAGCCATGGTTGTGGTAAAATCATGAAATGGTTAAAGCTGGGAGAGACCACTGTAGGTTATCTAGCCCAACCTTTCTGCTCAAGCAGAGTTCCTTAGAGCACATTGCACAGGATTTTGTCCAGATGGTTCTTGAGTGTTTCCAGTGAGGGAGAGACTTCACAGCCTCTCTGGGCAATCTGTTCTAGTGCATGGTTGCCTGCACAGTAAACAAGTTCTTCCCTACATTTAGGTAGAGCGTCCTGTGCATTGTTTCCTCCCTGATGTCTCTTGTCCTATTGCTTGGCACCACTGAGAAGAGCCTGATTTTGTCCTCTTGACATCTTCCATTCAGATACTTAGAGACATTGATGAGATCCCCTCTCACACTTCTCCAGGTTAAACACGCCTATTTTCCTCAGTTGTTCCTCGTAAGAGAGGTGCTCCAGTTTCCTAATCATCCTCATAGCCCTCCACTGGACTTGCTCCACATCTGTCTTGTACTAGGGAGCCTGGAACTCCAGATGCGGCCTCACCAGGGCTGAGTAGAGGGTCAGGACCACCTCCTTCAACCTGCTTGCAATGATCTTATTAATACACCCCAGGACGCTCTGCCCTTCTTGGCCATGAGGGCACTGCTCATGGACAGCTTGGCCGCTAGGACCCCCAGGTACTTCCCAGCAGAGCTGCTTTCCAGCAGGTTGGCCCCTACCCTGTACTGGTGCACCAGGTTCTTCCTTCCCAGGTGCAGGACCCTGAACTTGCCCTTGCTGAGGTTCAAAAGGTTCTGCTCTGCCCATCCCTTTAGTGTCTGAGATCTTCTGAAGGGTAGCACAGCACCACTCCTCTGAGCTTTGTATCCTCAGCAAACTTGCTGAGGATGCACTTTATCCATTTGTCTAAGTTGTTGATGAGTAAGTTAATACTGGGCCCAGTATGAACCTTTGGGTTGAATTACACTCTGTGGCACTGATTAAAAACCCTCCAAGCCCTGCCATTCAGCCAGTTCTCAGTCTACCTCACTAATTGTCCAGCCTTGCCTGTGAGGATATCACGGGGAGACAGTGTCAGAAGCCTTGCTGAAGTTCGTGTAGACAACATCCAATTCTCTGCTGTTATTTATCCAGCCAGCTGTCCAGATTTTAAAGGCAATCAGGCTGGTTAAGCATGATTTCCCTGTGGTGAATCCATGCTAACTACTCCTGATCACCTTGTCTTCGTACATGCTTAGTGGTGGCCTCAAGGGTGAGCTGTTCCATCACCTTCCCAGGGATTCTGGGTAAGGCTGACTAAAAGTGTTGTGGGCTTTAATTAAGGGCTTAATGTGGCTAAACATGTCACCTCTATGTAAGTGTTTATTGGTTCATTAAAACAAGATAGCTTTTCATAATTTGTTGACAGGTTATTCAAGTTTTGGATAAAACATACTGTAGTTAATTATGCACACTAACTCTGTGCAGGTTAGCTGCAGGGGACTGTAGGGAATTTTGTGGCTTGAACACAGCATAATTGCACACTTACACTGCATCCAGAAGCAAAGTTACTTTTCTCAGGTGTGCTGTACATTAGTTACTGCAAGCAGTGAAAAGTCAATTCATGTTCTTTGGATGTCTTGTGCTCCAGTCTCCTACTTAATGCTTCTTGTAGTTAAGAATTTGGCAAGCATGCAGAAGGTGCAGTTATGGTTTCCCCCTTTGCTTTACATTGCTCTGGGAAATGGGAGGAGAAATCTTCTGTGCTGCACCTAGAGTATCTATTGAAGTGTTAGAGAACTTAGGACTGACTTCTAAATCTAATACATGGTAAGCAGTGCTTCTATCCTGGGAGCTTGGCTGCTCATGAATACATAGTGGGGAGTTCCCTTCTCAGCTCACATGTTTGGAGTTGGAATCTTCCCTCCTGCTGTTGTATCCCAAACCATGCAAATGCTAGCTTGGCTGATGGGAGTGTGTAATTCTCACTGAAACAAAGGTAAGACTAACCAGCATTAGTTGGATGCCTTCCTTTTATTAAAATGTTGAGAGAACAAGGTACTGCAGTGCTCATTCTGCCTTAAACAAAAAACACATTATGAAAGGGCCTCTTGAATATGATAGACTCAAAATCTGCAGATCTGAGATACTCTTTGAACAGCAATTTAAGATGCTGATTATAGTCTGATGATTCTTAGACTTAGGTCTTTCCTGTGAAGTGAGTGTTACTGGGGGAATGGCATTTGTAACTCATTAAAATTACCAGAGCAATATCAGGAAAATAGCCTAATAGAATTATTGTCTGCCTTGTTTTGTCTGTTACATTGCATTTTAATGCTATTCGCATGCTCAGTTGTACCAGGAAAGATGAAGACAACCCAGTATTTTCTAGGCTAGTTTCCCCTGTACTTTATACTATAAGGGATTGGAGAAATTGTATCATACAAATTTTTGTAATAAGCCCTTTGCTGCCTAATTGTTAGGCATATATTTCAGTGAAATTGTGCTCTGTAAGTGAGAAATGCATAGCTTTCCTTTTTTTACCTCCCATATAATGATCAAAATGTTATCTGAACCAGAGCATAAGCCCTATAATTGCTCTGAATTAGAGGGTGCTTATGGTGGTCTTTTTTTGTTCTTTTGGTAGCATGTCCTTGGTGTAAGATGCATTCTGAGGTTTTTATATCTGGCTTAGTGGAGTTTTTGCTCTGCTCTTCTCTTCCTTTCATGCTCTGCCATTTTTTCATCCATTGCTCTGCACTCCCCCCTTTTCAACAGAATAGTTATTAATATTTTTAGTATTTTTAGCCTTGGCATGTCTGTCTTGATCAGCACTGTTTTCATCAACTTCTTGAGATTACTTGGCTTCTTATCTTGATTAAAAAAAAAAAAAATCAGTAGGTGGAGATCTGTCTGCAGTGTTTTGGGGAGAGTTGAGAGAATTTATTGTTTTGACACTTGCACCAAAAAGTGATCCTACAGTTACTATTTTTCACAGGCCTCTGAGAGCCTACTGGGATAGGCCTGTTGAGATCAGTAACTTCTCTGCTGGTATTGTGTGAAAGTAAAGGCTGACCATTGCCCCACAAGGCAAGAGGTGCCAAAACCTCCCACTGTGAGTGAAATGAAGCCAGCTAGCCTGTCAGTAGTTATGAATGGTCATTGTGACACTCAGGGCATTTTTCCATGGGGAAAGAAATACAGGAGAACTTTTCCACTGAAGTGGCTTAAATGCATTTTGAATAGCTTCACTCCCATTTGTTAACTCCTTCATTAAAGGATATAAATTCACATATTGTCCTTTTCTGTACAGGGTATTTTGTTTCACAGAACTGAAGCTTCACGCAAATTAATTAAATTAAAAATTAAATTAAACCAAAGAATTAAAATGGGTGTCTTTTTCTGTTTAATCTGTCATCTCTGCTCAGGTTGTATCAATTTTAGACACTTGAGTTTACTTGAGTATCGACTGAAAAAGGAAAAGATTAAATACACCCAAGTTAAATAACCAAAGTATATGTTTTGCCTTAATTCTGTCTCTTCCTCTGCACCCCAAATCCTAGCAACTATTTAACTGGAAAACTTAATTTGACTAGAAAATGGGTGGCTGTGTTTTCTAACTAACCCATCTTGTGTTCACTTTAAAAAGTAAGAATATCTCAATAAGTTTGCATAATTTATTAGTCTTGTTTTCTGTGTCAAAGCAGGGGGTTTGTACCAGCATGAAGTGAGTTTCGTTTTCAAATTTAGTAG
>WEIT01027112.1:0-37679 GCA_013389985.1 Dryoscopus gambensis
TTCTTCCTGTGATATGCGATGTTCCACACCGTAAAGCAGCAGCCCTTAAGCTCTTGAAGCATAGGTGTACTTTTAAAGGTGGTTTTCAAGCTATACACTAAAAGAACTCTAGCTGACAGGTCAAAGTATCAGATGTTCCAACAACTATGCTAAAAGTATATATGTATGCCAAGATGCTCTTTAACCAAGCGATCGTATGACAGACATGTGCATAGAAGTTTTTTTTTTACCCAAAGCTTTATTTGGATTTTTATATGAGTGCAAGACTTGTAGAATGAAACATGCTTCTTCCTTTTTAACCCTATTTTTCATTTCAGCTTCCAGATATGCAGTACCTGATTGAGAACATATGGAACTCCCAGTCAGCTCTCAGTGCCTGCAGTGACCTGTATGAGTTGGTTATGGTCAGGTGGGATAAGCAGCATGAGTGGTCTCCATGGAACACTATTTTCCTCACTAAAGAAGAGGCAGATGCACATCTTAAGCTGTGTAACCTTCAGAAGGTAAAATTCAATGGGCTTAATTTTTTACATTATTTATGTTATGTTTTAATAGAATCCTGTAACTAATTATGTTGGGCCAAATTTATTCATTACACTTGTCCATGTTTAAATTGGCTCACTGTGACTATTTAAATGATATCTGTACTATTAAACAAAACGGGCACTAATCCAGAAGGCATCTGGCATATACAGCTCATTCTGTGTACCTGAACTCTGTCTTGCTCCAGTTCTCCCTCCTGAAATGCAAGAAGCTAAGTGCATGCTGCCTGCTGAGAACAGTGCCACGCACGCACTCTTCCCTCACAGCAGATCAGGCAAGAGCTAGCCTGGATGCAAAGCATGCTAAAGGCTAACCATAAATACTATGACAATTGTGTGCCTGTGCTCTTGTACATGCTCTGGCCTCATTAGTTTCTGGTCTTCTAAATTTGTCATCAAATAGAAGAATGGTTCTTTGTCCAGAACTTATCCATTTGTCATCATAAAATTTGTCATTACTTTCTTACATAGATGTCAGCTAAATATCCCTTACAACTTAACCTTATGATGTGCAATTAAGCAATAGCAACAAAATTTCTCTTGTGAATTAAAAACACTTAGGACTGCGTTAAACTCATCATCAAAACTGTATTTTTACACCAATCCCCCCCAAATTCCATATCTAAACATGGTAGTCCGTGAAATATCTCTCCGCTGAACATCATATATTAAGAGTATTTTTGTAAGGCGTGGGAGAATCCTGTGAGCTGTGTTTGTCCTGCAGTTAATAATGGATTAAGCCTATCAGCTCCAGGTTATTGATTTATGTAAGTAGGGGTCTGCAGTCATTGTTGCCTAGTGTTCTTTTGTTCAGGGTGCTCTTAATTCAATTTTTGATGCAATATGTGTGCATCAGAAATGCAGCTTCAGCTGTTATGTATTGCCTTTCTTTTTGGAAGTCTTAAGAGGAATGTGATAGCTAAACTGACAGAGCAAATTAATTGCTCTCTTTAAAGTTTTGCTTTATGGATGATATTTGGGAATTCTAAAGGTAGAAGGAATTCTGCCATCCATTATATTTTGTGTGTAAGTGCCCAGCTTGTGTCTTCCAGCAGACATGTTTACGTGAGCTTTAGTTTTAGAAGGCAAAATCAGTTTCAAGCTGGAAATCCCTTTATTGACTCCTCTGACTCACTGTGAGTCAACAAGGCTATTCAGACAATCTGAATCTAGTGATGCTCCTCATCCTCTATAAATTTCTGTTACCAGCATTATGGCAGGCAGAGATCCTAATTAAGCACCTCTCTGGTTTGATGCCATGAGTCTGGATGTCATAGTCAAAGAAATGCCATTAACTTAATTAGGTCCAGAGCTTCAGTGGATGGGGGACTTAGGTCGAAACAGGTAAGCTACACAAGCCTACCTAAAAATCATGAGCTATTTTCTTTAGCTCTGGCAGCAAAAATAGAAGTGAACCAGCTGTAGCGAGGAGTCACCTTTCTTCACTGGTAGTGACCAAATCTTTGTTAAAAAAAAAAATGAAAAGAGTGTGAAATAAGGAAAATGAGGCAAAAATAGAATGTTGTAAGTTGAATCATTGTTTCTCATTCACTGAAACAAAAAAGGCCTCTCAAGATGTTTATTTAATAAGAATTATTCATAATGATGACTACAGCAACAGCAAAGGGTTTTTTCAACTAAATATTTTGGTTATTTATTCCATCATCCAAATTACTACTAATCACTAGGAATTTGGGACAGTGTCACCACGGGATGCAAATGCTGACTGAAATGCTGCAAAATACTTGCTGCCATGATTAGTTGTAAATAACAACTGATTCTTATCAAGGAATGCCCCTATTGTCTTTACCTTGCAAATGCTGGTATCTAAGCATTGCCTTATTTAATTTTCAAATATAAAAATGTTCTTACCTGAATAAAGAATTAATTTTCATCTTGAATGGATAAAAAATGTTATTCTGGTTTTAAAACATGACTAATATTTCATAAGGAGTAATTTTCACTACTGGGCCACAGGACAGTAGTACGGAAGTACAAAATATTTCATTATGTATATATATAAATAAACGATCTGCCTTATTAAAGGGTCACTATTTATAATGTATAAAAGATGTCAAAATGTTTATAATGTCTAAAATACGAATTTATGGAATTTTAATTTATTTTTCTTTTCAGGCTTATGAAGCTCCATTTATTTTCAAAATAAAACAAAAGCATATCCGGGCAAAAAACTACTTTGCTCAGTTTCCTACAATGTCATCATTTTTGCATAGAAGTAACAATCAGGCTAATGGAAATTCCTACAAAAAACATAATTTGAAGTTAAAGAAGTGAACTGAATTCCTAGGTTTTAAAGAAATATACTTTTTCATCAGTACCTTGCTTGTATTAACGAGATCAAAATAAACTTCTGAGGATAAAATTATTTGATCTCAATCAGTTAATATAACTGCATTTCAAGTTTTGTAACCTCACTTAAAACAAAAATAAAATGTTGTTAAAGAGCTTTGTAAATTCTCAATTTTTAGAGCAATGATTATTTTTCTGTGTATTCCTGCATTGCTTGGAGCATTCTGTTTATAGTGTAATATTCTTGTTGGGCAAATTCTGTTAATTCTTTGTCACCCTTTAATTAGAAAATTAATACTATAGCACTGTATTAAATTTATTTTTCTTGTCTTAAGCACATAAGGCAGAAACCCCCTCAAACCACAGATTCCTACAGAACAACAGAATAGATATACCTTTGCAGATGTAGCTGCTTTGCCCTGCAAACATATGTGCAAAAGAACAATCCTACTTTTTGTAGCTCATCTAGACAGTCACAGTAGAACTGCCAGCCTGTAATTATTGCATCCAAGGTCTTGAAGTTATTGTAATTATTATAATTTATCAATTATTATAATAAAATATAATGATAATATTATTTAAATATCATAATTTTTAATGCACATTTCAGACTGTTTTAAATATGTTTATTTTTGAGGAGTTTGTTATATTTGAAGAAGTATATTCTCTCCATAGCTAAAAAAGTTAATGTTTGATCATAGTTACAAAGAAAATCATGATACGGTGTAAATTCAAAAATCCAGCAGAAAGTTACAAGGTTCTTCTTGAAACCTGTATTATAGATGTGGTTTTGACCCAGCGTTTTGCTCTGACAAATGAATCTGTATAGGAAAAAGCAATAGCATTTACAAAGAGAAATACGCACATATTTGGCATTTAACAGCTGAAAACTGGATTGACTCCCTCAACAGAACATGAACTGTAGAACCAGTACCTGGCTGACCAGTGCATTTTAGCATCAGTGGAACCTTTCCATTTCTTTTACCATTTAATTCAGAATTTTAGTTTAATTAAGTTCTGGATTTTATTTCAGTACTGGACTAATTGTAGAATTGCGGCACATGAGCATTCCAGTTGGTTTATGTGCTTTCTGACACCTGAGCCTTTAGACAGGAATGGCTGCTACGTGAATTTCCTCCAGTGATAAAAGGAGTTTTGAAGTAAATTATGGGTTGAATGGCAATGAGTCACATAGGAATCTGCCTCTTTATAAATTTGTTTCCTTTCTTCTTAAACAGATTTTAAAAAATGTAAGTTACAGGTCCAGAAGGATCATTTAAATAAACAGTAAGGAAATAGTTCAAACAAATATGAAAAGCTAGTAGTCCATTGATTTCAATGCAATGCAGTGTTGGAGGTTTTTGGAATCCTAGAATCATTTAGGTTGTGAGGACCTTTAAGATTGAGCCCAACCATTAACCTGACACTGCCAAGTCCACCATTAAACCATGTCTCTAAGTTCCACATCTACATGGCTTTTAAATACCTCCAGGGATGGTGACTCCACAACTCCCCTTGGGCATCCTCTTCCAATGCTTGACTACCCTTTCAGTGAAGAATTTTTTCCTGTTATCCAACATAAATCTTCTCTGGTGCAACTTGAGGCCATCTCCTCTTGTTGCTCTAGACCCTTCACCAGCATCATTGCCTTTCTCTGGACACACTTCAGCACCTCCATCTCTTTCTTTAGTGAGGGGCCAAAAACTGTATTCAACGTGCATTTTAATACTGAACAGCAATTGAAATGTGACCTCACCAGTGCCAACTATAGAGGGACAATCACTTCCCTAGTCCTGCTGGTCATGCTATTTCTGATAGGATGCCATTGGCCTTCTTGGCCAGCTGGGCACACACTGGCTCATGTTCAGACAGTCATCAACCAGCACCCCCAGGCCTTTTGCCGCTGGGCAGCTTTCCAGCCACTCTGCCCCCAACCTGCAGTGCTTCCTGGAGTTGTTCTGACAAAAGGACAGGATCCAGCACTTCACTTTGTTGATCTTCCTACAATTGCCTTCAGTCAATCGATCTAGCCTGTCTAGATCCCTCTGCCGAGCCTTCCTACCCTCTGTCAGATGAACACTCCTACCCAGTCTGCTCTCTGCAAACTGATTGAGCGTGCCCTCGATCCCCTCATCCAGATCATTGATAAAGACATTAAACAGAACTGGCCCCAAAACTGAGCCCTGGGGAACACCACTGACTGTCCGCCAGCTGGATGTAAACTCCACTCGCCACCACCATTAGCTGTTTCCTGGCTGTGCCATTTAGTCACACTGTGAAAACTTTTGTGTAAATAGTTAAAAATTTTTGCTGGAATTATAGTGAGCTGGATGCTTGACTAATATTTGGGACATGGCTTTCCACAAAATAAGTGTCTTCTAACTAATGTCATCCTTCAAATCAGCATTCAAAAACAGCAGTTGAAAGCATAGAAATGGAAAGTTTTAGAGGACATGTTGTATGGAAAGAGCTGTTGCAAGATAGAAGTATTTTCAATACTTAGGATAGCTGAACTATTTGTTAGGGCGAAGCTAAGTAAAACCAACATAATTGAAATAGTATAATTTTTAAAAAACGGTATCATAATTGAAATTAGCATAAAATCCTTCATGTTAGTGGTCTTTAGTTGCTAATTTTGATTACTATAAATGTTTTTATGATATTGTTACTGAATTTAAAACCAATTTTTTTTTACCACTTTTTGTCCATAGCATTTTTGTATTGCATGTTGAGAAGGAGTTAATTCTAAATTTTCTCTAATAGTTACTGTATTGATTCACTGCTATATGTAGCTTTTATATGATATTCAAAAAGGTACTGGACAAGTATGAAGAATGAAAATGTTCTCTGTATCAGACAGTGGAGAATACTGGGAAAGCTAACTGAAAATATCAGAGTCAAAGTAAAGATACTCCATTTCTAGGAGAAGTCATTGCATTTTATCAGGAAAAGAAAACTGATCAACTAAAGGGTCAGACCTGCCTAAGTTTCTAATAGAACTGAGTAAATTCTTTAAAAGCACAGCTGATCACCTTTGCTTGCATTTCAGAGAGTTTCTCAACAGATGGTTTTAGAATCTGTTGGTAAAAAGGGCTTTTGGAGCACAGAGCCTTCCAGGATAATGAGAACAAATGACTGCAAAGTGTCAGTACCTCTTCAAAGAATAGAATGTGAGGTGAAATCCTAACCTCCATTCACTTCTGGTAAGTGGCTGAAGTGATAAGCTTATCAAGTCTCTTAAATCATAGCTTAGAGTTTGAGCTCATGAGGAGTCCATACTCCTGAAACACTCCCGAAGGGCTGATGAGAGGTGCTGGGATTGAGTCAGTTCCTTCCCAAAGACTCTCACTGCCAGGTAAAGGGGATCAGCCCGTACGGTGTGTAAGTTTCCTTCTACAGACACACGAGGCCAATCAACAACTTCTCTTACCTCACAGGACTCTTGTGAGCAAGAGCTTCCAAGCATGAATCAAAATTTGCTTTCTCCCCGCCTCCAAGACCACTGGCAATCCATTTCCAGAGGGAAAGATTCTAGCTTTCTTCCCAGATGCACAAGTGATTATACGGAATTTTGCAAGGAAATACATGTGTTTTGCCTCCCCACTATCAAGAGGAAAATCCATGTTTTTTTCAGGATGTAAATTTCCCTATTTATATCTCAAAGGAAGAAGAACTCAGAATAATTGTTTTCTCCACTTCCTTGCCCCAAAAAGATGTCCAAATGAGCAAAATATTAGGTCTCTTCTTAGATAATAAAATGATTGTAAACAGTGATAAAGCAGGATTCTAAATTAAATATATGAGGGTAGCAAAGTAGTTGCTGATTCCCATTTGGCATAATTTCAATAGGAAATTATACTAATAGTAACTGAGACAAAAACCAAAATCATTGTCTTGGCTTCTTTTAATTATTATTTATCTTTAAAGGGCTTAAATTTAGATATGTCTATTAGCTGAGCTGGGAGGAGTTCTTTAATATGCTGCTGTAGTACCATGTTAGCTCCCAAACCTGTTGCCTAAGGATGAAATTTGCATGCAAAATGGATGGGAGTTATTTTTGTCACCTATATATAGATAGTTCTCCTAGTTTATCTTGTACTGTAAATTGTCCTTATCACAACAGTCATCCCTGGCATGTCTTGCAGGCCTAAATTTACCTTCATCATTCACACTTCTTTTTGAATCCAAATTTTTTACATCAGGAATGTAGAATTCTGAAGTTGACAGTTTCGGTCAGGTTTTGTTTGTTGGTTGGTTGGTTGGTTGGTTGGTTGGTTTGTTTAAAGAGTAGTTCATTAGCAGAAGACATTAGGCTTCCATCATCTTGGTCTTTTCTCTCCAATTATTTTTTATGAGTCCCATCTTTCAACTTCAGCAGGGTAAGAAATACAGATGATATGTGATAGGCATACAATTGTAAAAGAAAGCAGGTAAAAATGGGTAGGAGTAGAATGTAAATACAAAGTATGTCAATATTATAGCTGCTCTTAATGAAATTATTTTAGTTAAGTGGGGATGCATGGTAATGGAGATATTTCCTTCTTCATTGCCATTTCATAATCATTTCACAGTAGTTTGATTTTCAGTATTTCGAATCTGTGTTGCATTTTAAAAAATCTTCATAATAAAGCAGTTCTAAACCTGGACTCAAGATCACATATGAATTTTCAAGGAAAAAGCTCTGTGGAAATGCAACGATAAACTGTTTGTGCTTTTGTGTATACCAACAGACATTAATAAAATGTGGGCCTAGGTTCCTGCTCACAGATTAAAAAACCACTTTGATCTTGTATAATCTTACTTAAATGAAAAAAAAAGAATATTTCTGTTAAAATCTCTTTGCAATAGGTATTTTTTTCTTATCGTTTGGCAAAAAAACACCCTTTATTTTTAGGAGTGAAGAAAAAAAAAGGAGAAAATATATGTAGATATATTTGTAAGCTAAACTTAGTGAAGCAAATTAAAATCCCACTCAATAGGTTCTCCTCATTCCTTTTTTTTTTCAAAGCTTTCTTCACTTCAGTTGTTCCCAAACTGTGGTTTGTGGAGAAATATTAAAAAGGAGAAGTCAGTTTGTTTTCAGTTAAAAGTTTGTTCATAAGTGATATGGTAATCTGAAAGAAAACAATCTGGGTTTGTTTCAAGAAGTTTTAAGACTGTTTCTGTAAGGCAGAATACAGAGTATACCCACCAACTGTGCATCTCACTTGTGCGTGTTGGAAGCATATAACCGCGAAGAAAAGGCGAAGCTCAGTATGGGCTGACGGGCTGATCAGAGCACATATGGAAACCGGGTGGAGTCCTGTGGTTTGTGTTGCCATGCCCATGGGGACGAACAGGAAGTGAGGTAGAAACCATGTGGTTGCGTTCTACTTGTTGCCCAGAAATGTTTTGTACAAACCAAGTACACCTGCTACCAGGAAATATTCCATGCAACACAACTACACAGAATGGTGGGTTTGACCACAGTGCCACCGACAGCACTTTGCACAACAGTGGTTAATAAGGTATAAAATGTACCTTAAGTACCCTCAATTTTGTACCTCACTGGGGGATGAGAATTTGACACCAAATTTTAAGGGACAGATTGACAGGTTTGTCTTTCTTGCCCTCCACAAAAAGGGCACCTTTAGGTCCTCAGTTATGCTGAGTATTGACCTGGGAAATTAAACTTGTGATTGCAGTCTTATTATTAATGCTATATATTCTGCAGTTACTGCATTTGTCCCCAGCAATCCCAAAGAATCATATCCATGTGATTTGTGAACTCAACTGTCTCTTCTGAATGTGACCAGACCAGCAAACTATTCGTGCATCTGATGTAGGGCCTAGGGTGATGTTTTTGAAACTGTATGTGAATTGGTTAGTGTGTGAAATATTGTCCTTCTGCAAAATTGAGTTTTGTTGGAAATTCTGTGATTCCTTTATTCTGCCTAGGTACTTCTGTTTCTTCCTCTGTCTTTGTAGTCTGGCTTGCTGTCTTACCTGTACACACCCTTAAACAGATGAACAAACACTGGCTTGTTAAAAGGAGGAGGTACGATTTCTAACCTATCTCTGAGGAGGAGAGGAAAAAGTACAGTTAAAGAGTTAAATTCTGTGTTATGTAAAGCTAGCATGGAGAAGAAAAGGAACATGACAATGTTTTATTGCTATTCTCAAACTTATTTTTGTCTCAGGAATCTGATTTCAGATTGAATTGAACAAATTGCCTTATGTTAGGCAACCACACTGTAACAATATACTGTGAGTTAAGGCAAATAGACTTAACTGATCCAGCAACATGTGTTTAGATTCAGACATGCATGTCTTCTGACCTCTATTTGTGTCTTCTTGTACAATTTTCATTGTGCTTCCTTATTTTTCCCTTATCACAACTCATTTTAACATAGCTCAGAACTTCTTTTGTGTATTATCTCGAACGTCCTGTTCTGATGATGAGGAGGCATTTGTGCCCGGAGCCAAACATGTGCCGAGACTGCTGCTGCCTAATGTAGTCACAAGGTGTAGGAACAGCACAGTGTTTGGCAGGCACAAAAAAGTATGCCAGAGCAATTTGCTTCCTGGCATGAAGGAATTCTCCAAGACTATTTTGATCTTGCATGAGACTTGTGAAATACTGAAGTCATGTCACATTCTGAAGTGATTATAATTTGCCCCTGACTTTAGGTATTTTGGATTTCTGGAATAGCATCGCTCCATGCAAAAGATAGCTTAACAATTCGGTGTTTCAGTGGCTCTGAACGTGCCATTTTCTCTCTCTTTTCCTTCTTGCTGGAATCTGCAGTTGGTTGCAGATTTCAAACCTGTCAACACCCAAATGTGTGACGCCAGATCTCAATACATGTGAGAAACTAAGCTGAGGGACATGAGAATGTGTAGCAGGGGAAGAAGATAGAAGTTCTGCAGAATACATTTTGTGCAGTACCGAAAACTTCTCTGTAAACTCCATTTTGAAGTTGTATAACTCTGTTATCAGCCTGCATAGGACAGGAGTTTGGACTTCACGACTCTGCCTTGCACTTGAAGGGTAGAGGAAACTGTCAGTGCTTTCACTGCAGAGATTTACGAGCTGCTTAAAGCACAAACCTGAAAGTATTAACAATATGAGTAACTCCCAAGCTCAAGTGAAGGAAGTTCATGTTTCGAAAATCCCCCCTGCTGTTAGAGAGCAGCGCCAGCCCGCAGACTGGCTGAATCCGGCTAGCAGCAAGCCGGGCGGGAAGTGCAGCTGTGCACACGCTCGGCCGTTCCCTTTGCAGGCCAGTTCCGCACGCACTCGCCTGGAGCCATGACACGGCTCTGCCCCGCTGCTCCAGCCCTGCTGCTCTGCACCCTTGCTGTGCTGCTCAGAACCTCTCTGGCAGTGGATCATGTGCCGATGCTGCTTTGGTCAACTCAGAGGTAAGAAATCGAATAAAAGAGTATCCCTGTTTATGCTACTGCTCTGTGTGTGCGCGCACAGAATATATTGTGCCATCGACTGTGGTAAATCAGCTCTGGGCAATAAAATTATCCAAAAAATGAATTTGCGCCTTGGCCATCAAACAGGCCAACAGATGATTTTACCCATTTTTATTTATAATTTTAGTGTTCTACGTTGAGCAGAGAGAAGCAAATAAATTCTGTAAACTAAACATATGAAGTAGATGTGCTTTATTCACTCTAAGGCATCTTTGAACTCTACTGTTAGAGATGTTGTGACTTAAAGCCACAACATAAGACAGTGCCACAAAAAGGAGCTGACCAAAAACTGTGTGGCAGTTTTTAAAGTCTTGGATTTCCTAACTTCTGAACTCTCTACTTTAATGTTCTTTTCAGTACAGGTTCTTAAATACAGTGCTGTATGTATATGCATCAGTTGTTAGAAACAACTGCAGTCTTGACAGATCCAGAGACACATGAAATTCAGGGGTTCGCTTATACTTATTAAATAGGACTTTGAAGCTGTCTCAAAAGAGCGAGGTATAGACCTCTTTCTTTCCAACCAAGAATTTTATTCATGCTCACTTTAAGGATTTTGTACCATTACTTGGGATTTCCAGAAATATGGCAGGTTGGGCAATGCAGTAGTTTCAGGTGGATACTGCATATGAGAAGTTGTCAGAAAACTATGGGTCACTTCTTTACCACCTTTGCCATGATGTTTACTCATCTTTTGTGCATTTCCAAAACCTGAAACTCTACATATAGAAATCTGCAAGTTTTAAAAAGGTCTGGTTTTGTAGCTTTCACTCTTTCCCCCCCTCCCCCGAAAGAAAAAAATGGATGTCTCAACGTCAAGGCATTTTTATATTCAAAATACTTAGTGATTCACCACTATATAAGACAGGCACACATTTGAGTATTAACCTCTGCATTTAAAAGCAAAGTATTGGACAGTGTTGGAAAGCTGTCTTCTTAGGTTAGGGACCTAAGAAAAGATCAGTGCTTATTTTGTCCTACTTCCTGGTTTATACAGAAAACACACCTGCTGTAAATATAAATAAGATCACTAAATCCCATGTGGTCATAAAAGCAAACTTTCCATGAAGATGCAATTAGCTGCTTGTTCTACTGCAGATTTTTCTGGTTTATACAAATCTAGAGCAAGAAAATCTGGATACTGGACTGGGTAAACAGTTTCATGTTTCCTGGAGTAGAACCTTTTGTGCAAGAAGTGTTCCTCCTACCATGATATTTGCATTTTGAAAGGAGAAGTTCTTGTGGGGCCAAAATTAGTTCTGGTGAAGGTCAATGAAGCAATTGAAAAGAAGGTTTTTGGTTTTTTATAAAATTAAGCAAGTTTTTTTTAGCAAGTTTTGGTTGCTAACCCTTAACTCTGTGCTTTACATCTTGGTACTTCACAGAGATCCGAGGTTTGCAGTGTGTGTTCTACAGGCCTATGAAATTTGGAAACTACTGTTTAGAGTTTTAGGAAACAACAGAATTGCAGCAATTACCAATGGATTTCTGTTCACTCCACAGGAACACATCCTACCAGTTTAAAAGTTTGGCGGTTTGTTAATCAACAGAAATTGCGGTTCACTGATCTATCACCCTTTCCCAGGGTATCTGTTAGGATTTGATATCGAATAGTTGAAGGATACTACATTTTCTAATTTAGAACTAGCCAGGGTTTGCTAAGCCATATCTCAGGACAGCTGTATTAGAGAACGTAACACTTCAAAGTCTCTTTTATGCATCATTACTGTACTGTCATCATGCTATTAAAATAATATTCGATGCCAGATAGAGATGAAACCTGCAGCTAAAAAACACATGCAGTGCACAACGCAAAGGGAAGTGCGGTATCAGTTCTTACAGAGACATTAGTAAATCAAATAGCTCTTTCCTCTAGAAGGAAAAATGCAGATCCCTACTTGGAGAAAAGTGGGTTTTTTAAAAAACAACATTCTTTCTCAATTTAACTAGGGAATAACTCAGTATGTCACTCTGTCCTGTTTTTCACAAAAGGATATATCACTGGATATATTTCAAATAACTTTGGTGTGGAAAAGTTGACCTTTATTTTAAATCAGCCTTTAAACTAATATTCCCTGGTTTGTTTTTTGAAACAGGAAAGGTTGAGAGGCTCGTCTTGCATATGAGACGCAGAAGAAATTTGATTTAGCCATTTTGAACCAATATTCAGAGGAATTCCTTCCCCTCTAGATAAAGACAAAGAGTCTGAGGAAATAAATTCATTAAAATTAGCTTTTGTGACTGCCCCCTCATGTGTTTGTTTTCGGAATGATTTTTGCATACAATCTTTTAAAATATATTACTTCCTTCTTTTTTTTATGCTATGCTAATATAGGGAACTTAACCCTTTTCTGACAAACCCAGATTATAAGTGACTTTGAGAAGGTGTTAATGCCAATTAGTACATTTGCACTGTTTCCTAAACTACAAGGACTTTACTGAAAAATCTGCTGAAAGAAGGTGTAACATGAAAGGGAAAATTTTTAGCTGTAATTTTATTAGATGCCTACGGAGACGCTGTGTGCTAGCATGAATGCCAGTTTACTTCTGCTGTGCAGGGGAAAATATGATTTCTTGGACGGTAATCGCAAAGTGAGTGATAGAGACAACTGGCGAGAATAACTTGTAGGAAAGAGTTCCAAAGCGAGCTACAAAATGTAAGGTCATGAGTTAGAGTGATAGAAATCTTGTTATCTTCCCATCAGCCCTTCTGGGGGGTTCAGATACAGGAAGTCTTGAAATCTTTGCTTCCATCAAACCTAATTGCTCAAATTCCAGAAAGAATACTGTTCAGGGAAGAATCTGTATGCTTAATGTTGTCGTCAGAGCAGTGAGGTCTAAGAAAGAAGCAAAATACCAAGCTAAGCTTGCTTTCCTCACTTTCTTTAGTGCATTGTTTGACTGTTGGAGGAAAGAGAGAGCAGTTGAGTTTTAAGTTTCCTCAAGTTTAAAGCTTCCTTAAGATGCCTTAAACTTATGTGGTCCTGCAAGCGCATAGCAGAGAAGCTTGTCATTTTGAGCCCCCATGGTGCTGTGGCGGGGGGTCCGATGCACTTGGCATGGGGATGACTGTACGAGGCTGTGTGTCCTTGGACACAGGGGTTTGTGTGAGCGATCGGTAACAGCAGTCGCTGTGTGTGCTGGCCTGCTGCTGGATTCACACCGTGCCAGCTGCCACTGAGCTGACCAGTGCAGTGGGATGAGCTGGGTGATTGCATTCAGGGAAGCACATCATCAGTGTATCCATGACCTGTGGCGCTCACAGATCTCCGTTTCACCCTGCACTTCACAGAAAAGCACCCAGTAAAACATCCTGACGGGGCAAGGAAGCGGATGGAGGGGGCTGGAGCACAAGTCTTGTGAGGAGTGGCTGAGGGAGCTGGGCGTGTTTAGCCTGGAGGAAGAGGGGCTGAGGGGAGACCTTATTGCTGTCTACAGCTCCCTCAAAGGAGGTTGTATCCAGGTGGGGATTGATCTCTTCTCCCAACTAGCAAGTGTGTGGATAAGAGGAAACAGCGTCAAGTTGCACCAGGGGAAGTTTGGGTTGGATATTAGGAAAAATTTCTTCACTGTAAGTGTGGTTAGGCACGTGTGGAACAGGGAAGTAGTTGAGTCAACTGGAAATGTTCTAGAAACATGTGGATGTGGTACTTAGGCACGTGGTTTAGAGGTGGACGTGGCAGTGCTGGATTGATGGTTGGACTTGATGATTTTAGAGGTCTTTTCCAGCCTAAATGTTTCTATGGTTCTATTTCCTGTCTGAACCCCACTGAGAATGTTGTTGCACTGGGCGGACAGCAGCAGTCCTCCCAGTGAAGGATGTACTGCCATGCACAGTGCTCACCAAACTGTTTAAAAGAAGCAAAATAAATGCATCCGTAATATTGTGAATGTAAGTATTAGGCAGATGCTGCATTGTAATAGAATTATTGACCAACTGATGTAGATTTTTTTATCATGATGAAGTTGACTGCTTGAAAGTTAAAAGGGGTCACAGAGAGTTTCTTCAAGGTTAGATATCTAGCAATAACTGCTTCAAGGAACAGGGAATTTCTTAGAAGCAAGTATGCTTTAAAAGAGGATCATTAAACTTCTGAGATTTTTAGTTCACAGCAAAAGCCTTTACCATTGTGCTGCTGCAAATAATTTCATTTTGTTTGATGTGCTTTCTGTTACCTTTTATTCTTAATTGCAAGTCCCTAAAGCTCTCAAAAGCTTCATTTTTTCCCCCCTAAGATTAGGTATGAAATGGATTTATTTAGTTATTTTTAAAAGAAATATACCAAGATATTCAGTGTCATTTTCTTTCCCACAAGCCATTTTTTATCATCTCTTAATTTAATCTATCTGCTTTTCCTTTAATATCATTAGTATTTTGGTGTGGCCATGCAAGGCACAAAGTCAATATGAAAGTCAGTTCCTGAAGAGTCATTCAGAATCTTTGGGGCTTTCTGTGTTTTTAAATATATTCATTTTAAAGATTATACTTAATTTTTTGAAAGTGTGAGGTTTGTCTTCTCTGAAAAGTTGAGGCATGCCTGTTACAATTTCTAAGTTGTTTATGTTCATAAATAATGTGGATTTCCAAGCACAAATTAACAAAGAAGTGAAGATGCTGAGTAAAACTTAAGAAGATACCAGATAATTTCAACCAATAAAAACCCATTTTGTTCATTTCAGCAAGATTTAGTTCTAAAGCTTAAAAAGTGACAGACAAAAGATCTACTAGAAGTTAATTTTCACATCTGCAGCATGTAGTCCTGAAGGAGTCATCCACATACAGAGTTCGCTCTAACACTTTGACAAACCCCAGAGTCTGAAGTGAGATAGGTATCATCTAGTGCTGCAGGATTTATCTCTGGTTTTATCTCTCCCATGGGTGCAATTTGAGGCTTTCAATTCACTTTCAGCAATCTTCACTGGAATTACAGGGAAGACTTGAAGTGCAGTATAGATTTTCTTTATCCAAAAAACAACATTGAACCCCACCTATGTGTTCATTAACCCTGTTCTGCCTCCATCTTAAAGGACTGCTGAGGTTGTTCTCATTCATAAAAGCTTACTGTGCAAGGGTCATTTGCAAATTGCTTTGGGTTAGAAATCTAATTTGTATCTCAACTTGATCAAATTGCAGTCATATAATAGCTGATACTAGAGCACACAACAATTGCCTATATTCTAGTCTTTGTAATTAGAACCAGTTAGAGTGTCTGGAATACCTGTTTTCTTAGGCTTTAGCAATTGATGTGTACCTGGGTAAAGATGGGAGATTATGCATCAAGTTCACGGTTTTCCACAGACAATTTTCATTAGTCAAAACACCTGGGACAAAAATGTTCATTAAAAGTTTCATCCCTATAGACCCATGTTGCATACTGTTAAAATCCCAATGAGGTGTTGAAAGAATAATGCCACCTCTTGTTTTGCATGTTTTCTGTGGCAAAACTAAATAGATGAGTTATTCCTCTGTCCCGTCCTCATAGTGAGAGGTTGGCAAAAGAGTTGTAAGGTGGGTGCCTTGAGTCCTTCCCTTCAGAAGAGCTCCTCCTGCTGGAAAGGTGGCTTTTCTGAGCGGCTTCTGTGGAATGGTTCCTTCTTCATGAAAACCGTAGGAGAGAACTTGTTTACAATAGCACTGAAAGACACTTATATTAAGAAACGTTTTATAGAAAAATACTACTTTATGACCACTTGTGATCTAGTCTGAGTTCTACTCCTCTTGACCTCCATCTGCCAGCACTGCAAAGTGTTTTGGGAGTTGGGATGCCCTCTGAATGTTTTCAACATATTCTTCTTCATTGCACTTAGCAGGTAACTTTTTCTGGAAAGATGCAACTCTGCTATTGTACACAAAGAAGAAGGCAGAGACAGACATTACCTTTGTTCATTCTTGCTGTAACACAGTCAATTTGATACAGGCATAAATGGGCAAGTTCTTTTTCTCTTGAGTGGAATAAAAGTAAACTGTACTGCAAAGTTGATCTTAAACTAGAGATAATGATTTCATTACCTGCTGCTGCATTTTTAAAAAAAGAAGAGGTGTCATCACTGGCAGCAAATTTTACAGAAAAAGAAATTATTCCTTTGTAGATCTCAGTGGAATCCAGATGCTGCTATGCACGAAGGACACGTCGTCTCAGCACAGGAGCTGACAGAATTCTTGCAACCTTTTTTTGCCCAGAACTCCAGAAACCTCGTCTTGTTCCTGCAAGATAGGGTACGTAAACCATTTTTTTTCTCACCAATACTGAGCACAAGTTTGTACCTAAACGAGATGCCATGTCTCCTTCTCACCAACCTACTTTCTTTGTTTTTCAGCTCAGCATAGATGATTTCACATACTTCAGTGAATCCTATGGCAACAAGAATCTGTTTCAAAATGTTCAGGCAAGCATTTATCTCTTTTATTTCTTTATGTGCAGTATTTAAAAAGAAAAAGCAAGATCTAAGAAAGATGCAAGCAGACAATAACTGGGAATAGGAAACTGAGTTGCAGAAGTTTTCCAATTTAAATTATTGAGATTATTCCAGTTTAAGCAGATGTGTTAAAGGGAGTCTACTGAGTTTGAAGATATGTGCTTTGTAGATATTATATTTTTAAAGACTGAGTTTTCACAATTCATCATAACTGACAAAATTGTTCTTTAAATATGCTGCAATTTTCTATCGTAAAAAACCAATATAAACTTCAAGACCAACACTCCAAAATTCTGTTTTGAAGCCATAGGAAGAAAAGAAGTCATAGGAACCAATCATTTTTTTTTTTTTCAGAATTTAATACCTATTTTGTTTTTATAGAAATTGAAGCTCATTTAGGGAGTTAACTGTCTTATATTTGTATTAAGTTAATATATCACTAGATGCTGTATTGCCTTAATCTTCATGAAAAAAATAATGATAGTTGATTAGTCTGAAATAAACTCTAGGCACAGAATAAGATGGAATCCCCCTGAGTCAGTCAGCAGCTTCAAATTTTGTCCTCACTGAGAAGGTTTATGGCTTTTGTGCACAGCATCTATGGTTGTACTTACATGACAGTTTACTGAAATGTAATTAGAAAAAATGTTCACTTGTGGAAGTCATAAAGACATTCCTGGAGGCAGTGCAGGATGAACAGAACTATTACTAATGTAAATAGTATCAGAGCACACGAGGAAGTGTAAACTCCCAAGCACCACACAGCAAGCACTATATGTAATTAAATACATAAATATTCACATATTACCTGTCTCTACATCTATATGAAGAACCTCACATCTTCTTTGTATCACTGGAACTGGAGATATTCATCTCTTTGTCGTATAACAGCATCTTAACACTGATGCTGGAAGAGAAACAATTATTCAGAGTATCTACATGGGTTTTCTGAGGAACGAATGGGAGTCATAATCATCTGTACTGTAAGGATCGGTGGTTGTGCCCGCAGGCGGATGCACTGGTTCTTCTCTGCTATGCCTTATCTTCTCAGGGTTTAACATCTCTGCAAGGCTGTATCTGGAGCAAATTTTTGTTGCTGCCTGACTACAAAACTGGTGTAATTTCAGAAGCTCTTTGAAATGCATTGCAATGCATGACATTGCACATTCCTAATAATGTGGCAGTCTTATTTAAGTAGGCCCTGGATGTTTAAGAGGAGGGATATCAAAGTATTTAACACATTGGTTTTTTGCCTTGTAATCAGGACTCCATCAGCACTGTATATAGAGATTAAAGGCTTTAAAATCTAGAGATGAGGCCAGAGACTGATGGATTTAGAAATCAGGTGGTATACGAGGGGATTTGGGACCTAGTGAGGGCTGGTGAGGAGGTCCTCAGCTAAACAAAAGGTCTTGTTTAAATAAATCTTTATCTGTATCTGGAAGGTCAAAGATTTATACCCAAGTTTTTAACAATATGAATAAATGTCAGCAACTGTTTTCTTTCTGACCTTGCCTGTGTTCCCTCTGTCTTGGTGATGAGAAATTTTTCCTTATTATGGCTTCTTTAAAACTGGAAAGTTTCTTTTTACAAATTGCTCACCTTAACTACAGCACTTCCTACATTTGTTCTGTTGGATTTGGCAATCTTAATGCTTTTCTAGTGTAGTTTGATGGAGGTGAGGTGCTGTAACATGAGTGAAAGAAAATGAGATGTTTAAATTACATACTTATTTTTCACGTAGATGCCCATAGAGAGAGTTTTGTCAATATCTATTGCATAGGGTTTGGTTCTTAGGGCCAGAAAAGGAACTTTAAAATCATCCATATTGGATGTAACAGAGTCTACAAAAATTTGCTAAGTTGCTATCATATTACTTGACCTCCACTTGAGATACTTTCGGTAAGAAATCAATTCTTAATCATTCTATGAAAGATTGCAATAATATTCACACAACACAGGACAAAGTGAAGGTCAGGTCCGAATTTTCTCACTGGGGAAATTAGAATCTTTGATGTTGCATAATCACAAGTTTTTTACCTACACAGTCTATATTACACAAATGATCAGTGAAGCTATAATAAATGTTCCTTTGCTCTCAAGCGTCCTCCTTATAAACTTCAGAAATGCAAACTTATTCATGAACCTAAGCTGGAGATTTCATTTAGAATGTATAAGTGCATGTAGCAGCATGTGTACTACAAGAAGAAAGTGTTATTTGAAAAAGAGTTACAGGCTTGTAAACCCCAGAAAGATGTGCAGATATTAGATTTGTTCAGCTGCATTAGCAGCTGTTGTGAGCTTTCAATATCAATGGGTTTGCATGCAATAAAAGAATCCTATTTCCAGTTAATACCAAAGGAATCTTATAGGTAGATCATTTATCTTGAACTTTCAAACAACTTCTAAATTAAATAATAAAATACAAAGATTAGCATTTGGGGAACTTCTTTGTCAAGCAGTCACCTACCCTACCAACTATTTTTCTTTAATATTAGCTTTGGCTTTCCCCAGACAATGCTCAGCTCCTTAGAACTGCAGTGTATGTTAACACACTCCAATTAGTGGCCAGCTGTGCAGCTACATAATTATGACTATAAGTCATTGCCATTTATGGTCTGATAACTCCATCCTGTCCTCACTCAGTGGTCATAGACTGAGCAGTCCTATTTAGTCACATGTGATACAGAGGTTCTAATAAAGTTTTGATTGTCTTTATTTCTTTTAGTTTTTGTTGGTTTTTTTTTTTTGACAAGGGAACATGCACAGAGCTGCATAATAATCAAGATAACAGTTCATAGTTTTATTTAGTGACATGATGATGTTTTGTTCTCTAGCCTTTTCTAAGATATTACTAGTATTTGATCTTTTCAATCCTAATCACTATCAGCCTCTGAATTACCATGTTCAAAGAGCTGTTGTAATTCTCAAGGATTCATTACTGACGGGTTCTGAGTCTATTACCAATTACTGTGTATGTACAGTTATGTTTGTTTTTCTGTCACCCTGTACTGCGATAAAATCAATTTACATTGAATCTTATCAGTTACTCAGTTTCCCAAGAGATTGTACCAGAAGCTGCTTCTGTGGTTCATCAGTCAGCCATTGCCTTTACTAACTTGAATAAAATCCAGCATAATGAGCAAGTTTCATTAGCTCAGTATTTATCTTTTTATTAGATAGTTTAGGAGCATATGGAACAGAACAGACCCTAGTGCAGTAACAGATACTTTTTTCTGCCTCTTGCTTGCTAAATCATAACCTATCCTTTAGCTACCTTCATGTGAAGACTGCCTCTCTCTCGCCAAAGCAGCAGCTTAGTTTCTTTATTAGTCCTTACCTCAAGACTGCCAAATGCCTTGTGTGGGTCCAAGTAGACTGTAGCATCTAGAGCTTCCTATTGTACATGCTTATTGACTCCTTCAGATACTTTCAGTAGAATTGTGAGGCAATGCTTTATTGCGAAAGCCACATCAAGTTTTTTCCCTGGTGTAGTCCTTCCTCATTGTTATAGTCTGTATTTTATTCTTTGAAATGCTTCCTCCCATTCTTGGACTTCAGGTTTTCTTCTCGACAGTCCCTTGGATCTGTCTGTAACCCTCAAAAAAAAAAAAATTTGGTGTCATGTTTCCCCCTATACAGTACAGCATGGAGGTTTGTTCAACAATAATTCCTGTAGCTGCAACACACTTTATCAGGTAAAGTACATAAGCTCAATTTTCATTAAAATTATAACTTACAGCTTTATGCATACATTTGACAGACACAGCTACAGTGTAAAAGTTTGTGGGATAGATAATAATTGGAAAGTGAAAATTAAACCTTCCCCTTCCTTTTCCCCTTCCTCTCTCTCCCTGTCCCACCCCCATTCCTAGCTACTGTGTGCTTTCCTTTAGCAGAACATGAAATCAGGTGTTTCTCAATATCCTCTTAATTCTCCACTCCCTTTTGGAGGTTTTGTGTTTTGAATAAGCATGGTAGCTGAAATCCTAAAATGCGTAAAGCAACATATGGGTATTGTAAAGGAAAGTGCACAATTGCCAAATGGCAAGAAGGGCAAAGCAGAGACATGGGATCAGATTGCCTACCTGAGGCTGAATTGATATCCAGCTGTTTCTACCCTTCAGATGAAAAACAGCTGAATACCAGTGGCTGGAAGCTGAGACAGATGGCAGTGCAGCATTGGTTAGGAGCAGAGGCACAATTCAAATATTACGCAGTAATGATACACTTCATCTCTTACACTACATTAAATGAGTAATCTGCTTAATATATATCCTTGGATGAAGTGGCTGTTGGCATTCTGGCTGCTGCTATGGGGCAAGGGATTAAAATATTGAAAATGAAACAAAATCATTGAATTGCTCAGAATTTCCGGTCTAAATGCAAATCTGTAAACAAATCAAAATGAAATGTTTCATCTTTTTCTTCCAGGAGGTGCTAAAAACACTACTGAAAGACATGTACACAAGATCAGTGCTTTCTGCTCTGTTTTAATTTTTGCAGTTACTTTTCTGTCAGTCTGGAAAATCAGACAATGCTGCATGATCCTCCCTTATGAGCATCTATAGAAATGTGAAAATACCTATAGCCTTTGCCTAGTTAGGAAAACATGATAATTTGTACTTTGAGTGTAAAGATAGAAAGTTTATGACATGAATTTTGTGTTTGTCTGGAGGCTCTGTAGATCCTGAAATCGGCAGCTTTCTTTAATTAACAGTTACAAATTAGACACTTTCCTGTACCACCTGGTGCTGTACCACCAGGATGTACACAAATGCAATGTGTTTATTATGCAAAATACGACTCTTAACTGAATGGAGCTGCTGGAACTGGAGGTATCTGACGTTGATCTTTCTCACCTCCAAGGGCATTTAGTTAAGAGAGTCATCTGAGCTTTGCTTCTGGCAGCGTTCATAACCACTACACTCTAAGCTTGAGAAATTCTACATTGTAGCGACTGAGACAGGGACCCGGACCGGCAGGGAATCTGAATCGTTTATTCAAGGAAGCGAGCTGGTTTCATACACTTTTCCAAGGCACAGTGTTTCCTTACCCGGCAGTTCTCCCAGCGTGACCCATCCCGTGCTGCCCCGCCGGCAGCGCGCGTTCTGAGTGTGCTCCGTGGGCTGATCACGCGCTGCTCCCGGCGGGCGCCGTCCTGGGGGCCGCGCCGTGTGACGCCTCCTGCCCCCGGGTCCGGCCGGGACGAGCCTCCCTGTCCCTGTCCTGCCACGTGCTTCTGCAGCCGCATCCCGCGGCCCGCAGTTCAAGTCCATCCCATCTCTGCCCACACTACGTCTTCTATCTCTCCTCTTCCACCACGCATGTGGAAAGGACAGTAAAAATGTGGTGTTACTGAGTGCTCTAAGCTTGCTCCAAGAAAGTTCAGGAGCAGCCTGCAGCCACCATCAGGCTGTGAAAATTCATGTTGTGAGAGACGGGTGATATTTTGCTGAAGCCAAAAGGTTACTAAGTTAAATAATGAAAGTTATTGGTTTTATGTGTTGTCGGTTTTGGTTTGGATCTGTTCTGCTGGGTTTGCTGGGTGTTGCTGTGAGCTGGGAGAGGGGCAGGGTTGAAGACTTGACTGAGAGGGAGGTGGGATGACAGGGGCGTGACAGAAAAGTAGGCGGTCGGGAGAGAATGTAAGTTCCCGAGTGCCCAGGCAATGGAAAGGGTATAAAATGTAGCCATGTGGTTGAAATGTGTGTGCGCTCGGCTCTCGGGGGGTGGAGACACACACGGACTCGGCTGACTCGTAACGAATAAATAGTTTGCATTTGCGTCGATGACTTTGTTCTCATTAAATTGTATCAAAGAGTTAGTTCATTTCTAACAATGTGCTGTTTTTACTGTGGTGGTTCCTCACCTTGAATGTTAAATTAAGGATACATTTAAAAATGGTTGTGTTTAATTATTAAACAACTAAATATTAAGCAACTAAAGAAACTGTTCATAAATTTATTACAGGAAATTCTTCAGTCTTCTCCTTCATCTTTAGTTTTGCCAGCTGTTGACTGCAAGGCTACCAAGTATCTCCTGAACTTTCTTCAAGAATCAGGAGACTGGACGTTAACAAATGTAACTAATCTCAATGTCTCTCAGCTGGAAGTGAATGCATCTAACCCAAACTTACTCGTGGTTCAGCTACAACCACTTGCGAGGTAGGAACTGATCAGGAGCAGAACTGACCGACATGTGTGCATGATTTTTAGAGCTTTTGAAAATGTCAGTTGTATTCAGGAAATTCAGAAAAACAAAGTGGAAGCTTGTAGGGCTATCAGAATTGTTTCTCTTGCAAGGATGAATTCTGTGTTTTTCAAAGACCCCTGATGAGTTTACCAGGTGTAATAGATGAATTATGTTGAGAAAGGCAGTCAGGCATTCTTATTTTGTCTGCCTCATTATATGAGAACAAAGGGGCAGCTAGTAAAACTAAATGGCAACACGCTTTTTAGTAGAAATGCTCAATTATTTTACTCAACACATGATTAACCTGCAGAATTAATTGCTAGAATGCATTCCAGGGGTCAGAAATACTGGCAGGATAAATGAGCAAGCAGATAAACATACAGGCAAACCTGAAGCTGATAAAGAGCCTGATTCTCCATCACTATGGAAGGAAGAGGGGGGCTATAATTCTTCATATTTCCAGCCCTATGAGGACTGTGGTCTAAGAGAGATAGAGTGAGACTGTTCCTTCAGGTGAATGTATATTTAGAAAATATAAGTTGTGGTTGCTCAGCTTCGTTTGCTTACTCTTCTTCCCATCCTGTTACTTGGGCATTTTTATGTCGGTGTAAGGGGCAGATATCAATGTGTCCTGAAGAAATGCAATTCTAGCTGTCATGTCATTACACAAAAAGAGGTGTGATAACTATTTTAAGGTTCTCCTGTACAAATGTTAAAACAAGGGGCCAACACCAAATTTAAAAAAGCTTCCCTGAAACGGGTCAAAATAGTGTCAGTATTATGGCTTCTCTGCTGCCTAGAAAGTTTGAGAGGTTTAAGATTCAGCTGAAGATGTGATGCTTGTATTTAGGAGGAGATAAAAGAATCGTTATTCTGACAGTAATCCTTTTATCAGTCTGCATCTTCATACATTTCTGATTCACATCATTCTTGCCAAGAAAAGATTTTTAATTATTTTTCTGCCTCTTTTTCTCTAGTGGTTTAAAAGAGGTTTCCACCCTGGAAGCAATTGCTGAAAATGGTAAGTAGTATTACGTTGATATAACTAACATTTCATCGTTTGTGTTTTCACTTGAGTAGGTTGTATTCTCTAGTTCCTAGGCTTTGCCTTGCTACTACTATTGAAAAGTTTTTATCCCACTCCCCGTCTGCAGTATTTATAAGCTGTGGTTGTCTTAGTGTTGGGATACTAAGTGTCTGGTGAAAAATCCATGTGGATACAGCTCTGTGACCTGAAATGTCATGGTAATTCACCTCTGCTTCAGGCATGGGCCTTTGCTCATTCTCTGAGCCCAAACCCTGCATCTTTGTACAACTTGAGCTGCGTCCCTCGATCTCAGCTTGCAGACTGGCAGCTGGAGGTCCCAGGCTCATCTGGCAATTCCAAGGCCTTGGTCTCAACAAAGGGTGTCTGCATGAATAGGAAATGTTTTTCTAATCTTTATAAAGCAATACTGATGGCCTTTGATACCAGCCTTTTATTGGTTTTGCAGTTTATTAAACACTACTTGTTGAAGTTGAATCTCTCCATATAACACTGTAAAAAACTTTGCTTGCTTAGCATCTGGTTGAAAAAGAAGTGCCGTACACAAAAATGGCACTGAGAGGCATCTCATTGCAGAGCTTTCACTTACTACTCTAAATTTGAAATTGAATTATTAAGTGTGCAAATCACTGAAGTGGTAGTTTTGGGGGGTTTAAGTGTAGTGGGCTGATAATTAAACCGTGTTCTTAGTGCCTATGACTGTTTCTGCTCAGAACTGGGGTTGTAAAATCAGAAGCAGATCTGAAAATCAGGGGAAGATACCTTAGTACTGAAATCAGTTGTGTATCCTTTTCTTTTTGCTTTTGCACTCATCCAAAATGGGCGAGTTTTATATTAAAACAAGCAGTTGGGTTTTCATCTCTGAATTGCAGAGGAGTTATTTTTTCTCTTTTCCTGTCCCCAGAGCATACTGGATAGTTGAGACTTGACTGAATGTTGGTGTTGGCTAAACAGCGGGGCTTTTTTTATAGGACATTTCTTTCATCAGCTGCATGGATTCAAGAATAAGCTTCCCAAGCCCTAGAATCATAGTATCATAGAATATGCTGAGTTGGAAGGGACCCATTGGGATAACTGAGTCTGTCCTGGCCCTGAACAGGACACCCCAAGAATCACATCATGTGCCTGACAGGGTTCTCCAAGTGCTTCTTGAACTCTGTCAGGTTTGGTCCTCTGCCATTTCTCTGGGGAGCCTGTTCCAGTGCTCTGGGTAGAAAACCTTTTCCTGATACTCATCCGAAACCTCCTGTGACTCAGTGTCATGCCATTCCTTGAGTTCTGTTGCTGGTCACGAGTGATGAGATCAGTGCCTGCCCCTTCTTTTCCCCTCAGTGAGGAAGTTGTAGACTGCATTGAGGTCTCCTCTCAGTTTCCTCTTCTCCAGGCTGAACAAACCAAGTGATCTCAGCTGCTCCTCATAAGGCTCCCCCCTCAGACCCTTCAGCATCCTTGTTGCCTTCTTTGGATGGTCTTTAATTGCTTAATGTTGTTTTTATATTGTGGCACCCAAAACTGCCCCCAGCATTCGAGGTGAGGCCGCCAGTGCAGAGCAGAGCAGGACAATCCCCTCCCTTGCTCGGCTGCCGTTGCTGTGCCTGATGCCCCCCAGGACACACTTGGCCCTCCTGGCTGCCAGGGCACACTGTAGACTCATACAACTGTTGTCTCAGGCCACTTTGTTTTGAGAAAGTAAAGTTAACAAGGCAGCCTGTGGGAGGATGGAAGAACAGGCTATGCCAACTTTTTGGTTAGTATCAACTAGATGTTAATCAGGAAGGTGTGTGGATTAGGGAAGATGTGCCACTTTGCAGGGCCAAGTACAAAATCTGCTCTATTGTTCCCATGTAGGCACCTAATTTAGATGCTCTAAAATATGGTGGACAATCCAGACAATCTTTTCTTTGGAGAATTTGAAAATACTTCATAAGAAAGGTAGAGTTCTGATCACAGACAAACAAGGATCGATATCAACTCTGTTGTCGTAAGGATGTTCACAGAAGCTTCTCTGGGTGAAGGAATTACCTCTAGAATCTTCCCAAAGGCAAGAGTTATAGATGTTACTGGTAACTATAGTTACATGTAACTTCTTTCTGAAAGGAAATGCAAATAACATGCTATTTCAGAAAGCTATTGGTTGCTTTAATGAAAGAAAACCTCTCTGCATTTTTGCATGTATTATTTTTTTTGTTCTGCAAATTTTTGCTAAGACTGAGGAGAATTTCCAAAATCTATGAATCCAGAATACAAAATACATGTTATATAATGCCTTGGATCTCCAGAACCAATGTAATTATGGCAGTAGTTTTTAGGCAGTTATTTTTCTGAAACAACTTACTGTAGATTTCTTACAGTAGATTCTGCTAGCAATAATTTTTAGAAGGAAACTTTACACAGCTATGATTCTTGACTGGTGTGAGGAAATCAGTTCAGTTGAAACCCTACAGGAAAAAACAATGCTTGCATTCTTACAAAAACCAAACATTTCACTTAGCCAGGACACCATAACTACAGTAAGTAGAAGTGGTTAAAGAGGATAATAATATAAACTCTTATTTTCAGCACATGCGAATAAAACACAATTTCTATGAAGTATAACCTCAAAATCTGAGAAGTTTGTATGTCCAGATTATAAAATATCCATCCACCAGGCTGGTACATGAATGAGAAGTGGGAAGGCTCTGAAACCGTAAATGTGAGTCTGCCTGCTTGCTTCTTGAGCAGTCCCAATAACAACACTAACAATGGTTCATGATTCACAACTATTATGCTCCTTATAAGCAGATGTTCATGTTTCTGCATAAAGCTTGAAAATATTTATCAGTTGTAAGTATTTATTGCAACTGCCTGTGGTTTCAGAACTAGAGGAGGATCTTTTGCAGAGGCATATTTGGACCTCTTTGAAAGATTGTATCTTTCTTTTTCTGAAATATTCCACCATATTTCTCCTTTGGCCTCCAAAATAATGAACAGGAAAATTTTCTGTGTCCTGTTGGGAGTGCAGAAGCAGGGTTTAAATCCACAGAAGGCAAAAGAAATATTGCTACACATATCATGCCCCACACTAAACACCATGTTTTGAGTGTTGTTTCTCAGTGGTAGTTACATGTATTTTGTAATTCAAAGAATAATACTGCTTAAATTTTATTATTTACTAATTAACTGGTCACTTGACTAACAGGATATGCAGGATATATATATATCCTCCTCTCATCTCTTAAAGTGATTTCTTCTGCGCTTGCTTTTAATTGCCTAAAGTTCAAACCTTAGGTTATATTTTCCATGGTTTTACTTTTCAGTTTCAAAATCACCCCTTTTTCTGAACTGTTGTATTTTTTTAATATTATCTCACTGAAATTGTCCATTTTTCAAGACAGAGTGTGTCTTATCCCATTTGTACCTATTGTACCTAAATGGAATGAGCACTTAAGTTGCTCAAATAGCCTGAATAAGCTTAAACATCTAGCTCATTGCTTCTCCAGCTACTGCAGGATTTTAGCTTTTTGAGCTTACAGAGCTTGTTGAATTATACATGTTTCTATTTACAGACAAAATAATTGGAAGAGTGACCATGGATCTGCAAGAACGAGGGATTCATTTTTCAGTAATTTATACTGCAGTGAGACCTTCAAGGGTGAGTAATCTGCAGTGCCTAGAACTGTCAGATTTTTATCATCCAGCAACTTAATGTTTACAGAAGAACTGTGTAGATGATTTTCAAGATTATACAGGCATGCAATCTATATTATATGAGGTTTTGACCAGAAGTGATTTAATGAATTTTCATATACGATACCTGTATCACATAACTATTGAAGTTTTACTGGGCTAGGAGACGATAAATCTGCCTTTGTCTGTAGAACTTACTACGTTTTTTAAGAACTGTGAACTAATTTTTTTTTTCAATTTAACTTTAGGTTTTGTAGTGAGTTCTATGTGGAATGTTATCAAGCTTCCTAGTGTGGCTGGTTAGTATAGACAGAGTGTTATTAATTATCTGAAGGCTACTAAAGTATCAGTTTTAAAATTAATTGGTTTAATTTTTTTAATCAATACTTGATATTTACAACTGCAAGGTAAAGTTTTCACCCTTGCTGATAATCAGAATATAATTCATAGATCACATCATATCACGTTAACAGTAAGCAGCAATGCAGGATAGTTAGTTATGCAGAGTTATCTTTTTGTGTGACATACAGGTTGCAATCAAAAAATACTCAATTTTTAATTTTAATGTGAATAAATAGAAGATAGTCCTGCCTTGAGGAAAACAACATAGTTTCCATTAAGAAGAGAAACATTTGAAACATTAGGGCTGAATCCTAAAAATTGCAGCTTTTTAGAGAAACATGTCTATCTGTTTCAGAGCTCCTAATATGATAATAGGATCATACAATCATTAGGTTGGAAAAGACGTCCAAGATCGCTGAGTCACCAAGATCACCACCATGTCAACTAAACCCTAGCACTAAGTGCCACATCTAGTAATTTCTTGAACACTTCCAGGGATGATGACTCCACCACCTCCCTGGGCAGTCTATTTCAATGCTTGACCACCCTTTCAGTGAAGAAATTTTTCCTGGTGTCCAGCCTGAGCCTCCCCTGGTGCAGCTTAAGGCCATTTCCACTTGTCCTGTTGCTGGTTGCCTGGAAGAAGAGGCTGACTGTCCACCTAGCTCCAACCTCCTTTCAGGCAGTTGTAGAGTGATAAGGTCCCCCCTGAGCCTCCTCTCCTGGCTGAACACCACTGCCTCCCTCAGCCATTCCTCATGTGAGTCGCTCTTTAGACCCTTCCCCAGCTCTGTTGCCGTTCTCTGGACTCACTCCAGCCCCTCAGTGTCTTTCTTGTTGTGAGGGGCCCAGAGCTGGACACAGCCCTCGAGGTGTGACCTCACCAGTGGTGAATACAGGCGGACAATCACTCTAGTCCAGCTGGCCACACTGTTGCTCGTCGAGGCCAGGACAGCTTTGGCCTTTCTGGCCACCTGGCTCATGCTCAGCTCTTGTTGACCAGCACCTCCAGGTCCTTTTTACTCACATAGACTTGTGAGTGTCTGGGTGGCACAGTGGGTCACTAACTGCTTCCTCTTGGATTGCAGGGGTTCTATTTTGGTCCCAGTCCCTGTCTACCAGGTCAGGGGGCAGGTTGCCCTGAGGATAACTGGTCTTACTGTTAAAGACTGAAGCAAAGAAAGTATAAGTACCTCAGCCTTTTCCTCATCCTTGGTTACAATATTCCCCTCCTTCCCCACGTCCAAGGATAGAGATTTTCCTTAGCTCGCCTTTTGTTGTTAATTTATTTGTAAAAACACTTTTTATTATCTCTCACACCAGTTTCCAGATTGAGTTTTAAGTGAGTTTTTACCTTTCTAATTTTCTGTCTATGTGACCTAACAACACCTTCGTAGTCTCCCGGAGTTGCCTACCCCTTCTTGCAAAGATCATCAACTCTTTTTTTTTTTCTCTGATTTCCAGTGAAAGCTCCCTGTTCAGCCAGGCTGATCTTCTCCCATCATCGGCTCATCTTTTGGCACATGGGGATGGCCTGCTTCTGTGCTTTTAAGATTTCTTTCTTAAAGTAGGTCTAGCTTTCCTGGACTCCTTTGTTATTAAGAACAGTCCAAGATAGAATTTTCAATTCTTGGTGGAGTGAGGAAGGGGGTCAACAAAACCTCTATCATTTTGGG
Source organism: Dryoscopus gambensis (assembly GCA_013389985.1). Classification (NCBI taxonomy): domain Eukaryota; kingdom Metazoa; phylum Chordata; class Aves; order Passeriformes; family Malaconotidae; genus Dryoscopus; species Dryoscopus gambensis. The sequence goes on from WEIT01027112.1 coordinate 29,658, forward strand.
ATCACTTTGCCCAAGACAGCCTCCAACCACCACATCTCCCACTAGCCCTTCTCTGTTCATAAACAGCAGATCTAGCAGGGTACTGTCCCTGGTAGGCTCACTCACCAGCTGTGTCAGGAATTTATCTTCCTCATGCTCCAGGAACCTCCTAGACTGCCTCTTCACTGTGTTGAGTTTCCAGCAGATATCTGGCAAGTTAGTCTCCCACAAGAACAACCGCTAGTGATCATGAAACATCAGCCAATTGCTTATAGAATATTTCACCTGCCTTTCCTTGATTTAGGCAACAGGAAAGACATTTGCATGATTGTGTAGATCTAGCGTGAGAAATACCAGTAGGCTCTTGAGAGGCTGGAAGGTTTTCAGGAGGGAGCACAGTGCAAAAAGTGAAAAATGCACTGGTATTCTAATTACAAGAATAAAACTTAGAAAACCTGTGTTTAGTGGGCATGGAGGGAAGTCCCTTTATCTTATCCAAAAGAAGAGCAGGAGGCCTCGTAAATCGACTTCATAAATGTTCTTTAAGCCAATAGTGGATGAGCCCCTCAAAGGTGTTCTGTGTTCATTCAAAAGTAGTATGGGTTTTTGCATGGAGGTAGCATCTTAAACATCTGACTATCCAACAAGGTGATCACAATAGTCCCTTGAGGCTCTAGGACAAAGGGTTAATTCTAGTGAAGAAAAAGGAGAACTTCAAAAATTCAGCTTGTGAAATTCATTTCCAGAGATGGGATTTTGAGCACTGAATTTAGAATAAAAAACAGTAGCATGAGGAGGCAAGCTTACATTGATATTCTGTGTACTGTGTGTTTTTGTGGAAAAGGACAGATTATTAGTCCAGAACTTGTGGTCTGGCTTTTTTTCTATTTCTTTTTTTAATAATGATCCAAAACAAAAATAAAAATTACTTAGTTATTGTGGCTCTTTACTGTTTGAAATCAAACGCACATGGGCATTATTAGCTGAAAATCGCATTTAGAACGATTGGAATGAAAAATATTTTTAATTAATGAAAGAATTTGAATTAAGAGAAGGAATTTTTTGGTCGATTTTAGAAGTTCTTTGAATTTTAAATCTATGCATATTTCAGCAGGCTTTCTAAATTAAAGTAACTTTGTTTGAACAGCTGAAGCACTTTTAAATAATTAAAGCAATGTATTTTAAGAGGTTCTACATTTTTAAAATACAAGCAATTTAAACTTTTCTCAGTTGTATAAATTCATTACTATATAAAACCATTTGAAGCATTTTTTGTCCCCTCACAATAACTTTTAAGTTATTTCAGTGCATTCAAGGTTATCAGCTTCTGTACAGAGCTAGAAAAGGCAAAGCAGAATGTACCTTTGAGGGTTCATCACTGTGTATATTTGCATATAACCTCTCCTTGGTATGTATTGCATCTCTTTGGCTGTGCTTGAACTGCAGAAGGTATGAACTGTTTCATAACCCTAAGTGAAAGTACTAACTCGCTTCACTGAAACTATAAAGACTATATTGCATGATCTGCAAGTTACAGGATCACTCTCCAGTGATAGCCAAGATCAATACATATAAGAAGTAAAAGGCTTTAATCATGTTGAGAATGATTTTCAAATGCACTATGTAAAATCTATAGCTATCATTCACTATGGAAGATTTGGCTTTACTAGTGGGTTTATTATCAGTGATGAAGGAAATTAGCTTTAGGTATTACATTTAAAAAATATAAAGTAATCTCCTTCTAGTTAAGTAAATTTATTTTACACAGTGAAGCTTCCAAAAAACTGGTGGTTTTGGGATGCTTCTCTTCTGAAAGCTCTACCTCCTTGCTCTTGGGCTGTTTGTGGCTTAATAACATCACCATGTTATATTCATTTGTTTTTCCATTGCCTCAAGCAGAGAGAAACAAATGTGAGAAATGCCTATCTTGGAAAAGGTTCCAGGCTGGTATTGGCTTCATAGAAAGTGAATTAATGAGCAAAACTCACCTATGACTGAGCATCTTTTTTGATTTGATGAGCAAGAGCTGTTTAGTTTAGTCAGTGCAGACACAGATGCCTTTAGGCTATCATAATTATCAGTTCATTACCCCAGTGCATGACAGAGATTTGTTCAGGCTGGTTCTCGTTCTGTTCCAGTGTCAGCGTGATTGGACAGCCAGAGCATCTCTTCTATGAGGAAAGGCTGAGGGAACTGGGATTGTTAAGCCTGGGGAAGAGAAAGCTTCAGGGTGAGCTAATTGCTGGCCTTCCAGTACCTGAAGGGAAGCTATGGGAAAGCTGGAGAGAGACTTTTTTACAGGAGCATGTAGTTATAGGACAAAGGGGAATGGTTTTAAACTGAAAGATCATATGTTTAGATTCAATATTAGGAAGAAATCCTTTACTGTGAGGGTGGTGAGGCACTGGGACAGGCTGGTGCCCCATCCCTGGAAATGTTCAAGGCCAGGCTGGATGGGACCCTTAGCAACCTGCTCTAGTAGAAGGTGTCCCTGCCCATGGCAAGGGGCTTGGAACTAGATGATCTTTGATGTGCCTTTCAATTAAAGAGATTCTATGATTCTAAGATTTGAAGCTGGAAGACAGAATTAAGACTCTGAATGAGACACCGCTTGGTGACCTACTTGAAATGGTTTCACTAACCAGTTGATGATTCCTCCCACCATCTCATGAAGGAGCTGCCTTCCTCTAACAAGGCAACTGCTGAGTCTTGTGGCTCTTGTTCCCAAATGCTTTGCCTTGTAGATCTGGCTGAGTTGGGATCTCTCTGGCTGAGAGAGAGATTTGTATCACCTAATTCTGGGCAAGTGAAGTCTATATGTCTACATCTGAAGTCATCAGCCAGGGTTCTCCTTACAATCAAGGACTTTTTAGGATATGATCCTTCTGACTGTTTTGTAGGGATGAGATTAAACTCACCCTTAAAGTAGTCATCATGCCTAGGTTAGATCTTGACATGTACGTATAGTCAGACAACTTTCACTCAACAATTCTCATATTTTTTCCATTAAAAACCAGAAACTTATCCCAAGATATGAGGAGTGTCCAGCCAAGGTTTTCCTTCCTTTTGAAAATCATTTGTTAGCTTATTTTTCTTCATGAGAACCGAACCCCTCTGCAGTCCTTGTTCTACTCTTTCATCAGGAGTTCTCATGAATATATGAATTTCTGTGTTCTTGGGGAGTTTGATCAAGGTCACCCCTCTATTTGTGCTTTCTTCTGGTTAGTTTTTTGGCTTATGGTTTTACCATAAGTAATGCACAGATGCACAGTTTTACCTTGCTGTTGTAATTGGGGAGGTTAAAAAGGCTGCAGTGATTGAAAGACAGATGTGTTTCAAATCATAAATCTCATCAAGTTCCTCATACTTCCAATCCTCATAGGCGTCCCTGTAATGTTTTTACTAGTTTTCTTCTGGAACTGCAAGACAGTTTTATAGTTGTTATCTTTTCCCAGTGAGATCGAATGCTGAGGGACCACATATTGCTAAAAGGAGATTTATGGCCACATCCCAGCTGATACTCATTTTGTTGACTCCACTTTTTACAGATGCATTGTGAAATGCTGTTTAAGTTTTCTGTACTGACTCCACATTTTCAGAAGGCTTCAGTTACCATCAGTTTTGGACTCCTTCATTCTACAAGCTGTCTGCTCTGCTTAGTGTTTCTGTGTGTTGAGTCTTTGATAGCACTCAGAGCCAAGCAGCATGAGTTACAGGAACTTTATACAGCCAGAAGTAACATTGGAATATGTCACACAAGTGGTTACTTTTGACGCCTAAAAAGGGTCTCTTGATGTCCTCAGGTGCTATTGATGTGCACCCCACCTGAAAAGAGTATGGAAAGTTTTTATCTGTTTTGACAAGTGCTTGTGGTTATGTTTTCTTTTTTTCTGCCTTCTATCTAACGCATTTTTTAAAATGCATCATATTTTGCTGTGCTGCATCTTCCACTTACATCCAGCTCCCCTCTGTTTTGCTGACTATTCAGTTTACCACTCTGAGGAGACTAAACGCTCCAACAGCCACCCCACTGACTTCACAGCTTCTGGCTAATGGAATGCTTTTGACCATTTAATATACTCAAGTATTACATAACATGAGCTTTCTCATGAATAAAACATTAGAAAAAATGCTTATAATGCCATTTCAGGAGTTGGGGCGTAGATTAAGTATCCTCACACATCCTTGAATACAGGAATTGCCTTATTCATTTAGTCTTGTATTTTTACATTTGAAGGATGTAAAAAAAAAAGTTGAAGGAGCAACTGTGGTTTGACATAGTATAATAAAGCATCAGTGTTTCCAGTTTAAGAGAAGAAACAAAATGAATTTGTCATCCTTTGCTCCTCTCCTCTCCCACTTAATGAATGGCATTATAATCAAACATAAACTTTAACTTGTAGATGAAGAATGTCCACTTGATTATTTCGTAGCTAACTCAGTTTTGAGAATATATTTCTGACACAGGTAGAGTATTTTTAAATAACTACAAAAGAACTGCTTAAGGCAGGTTGAAGCCAGTCAGCTCTCACTCTAGATGAACAATTCAGAGAATTCAGAGAAATAACTGAAAACTAGTGTTTTACCTTTAACTCTAGACTTTGCACCAGGGTGAGTTAAGATTCACTTACTTTCAACATTTTTACAACTTTAGCTTACATTTTATATTATATATATAAATTTATGCACTTCACTGCTAAATGAAGGGCAGCATGGAACCGAGCTATTTTTTTAATATGATCAGAACAGTTTTGTTATTTTCAAATGCTATGTTTTTAAGGCATAGATGAAACCTGTATAGATCATACAGATCAAATTAGAAAGTTGTATTTATTTTGCATTTAAAACTAAGGACCAAGAAAACTGGGGTAGAGAAGGATACAGGTGAGGATAAATTTTGTCTTATGAAAAACCCAGAAACTGGTAAAATGTAGGTATAAAGATTGCAATGAGTATTCTAGAAGTTACAGTCATATATAAGCAGAGGTAATAAATGTAATCATGCAGAATGAAATTAAGGTGTAAGGGTAAAATAGGATAGAATAAATGGATGTGTAACTGTAAACAAGCATTTTATGTGACATGTTGGTAGGGATGCTAAACACTTTCTAGAAGGAAAATGCCTAGGTAAAAAAAGTATTGGAGTGACAGAATAGAGCTTTAAAGGACTAATGTTGTGTCTTGAAGGAACTTTGGATTCCAGGAGACAAAGATAAATATTCTGAGAATTCTGGAGACCTATTCTAAGAACAGTCTTTGAAGATTGAGGCTGAGCACAGCATCCAAGTGATATGTCTTTAACATAAGGATTATAATAATCCATCTATCTGTGATTTGATAAATTGCCCAATAATCTCCACTAATTATGTTGACTGACACTGTTTATATCTGGAATACAAACTGTTTCAACACAACATATTGAAGTTCAAACTATATGTCAAAAAAGCATTTTTCCCCTCACCTTCCTCCCCACATGGAAACATCCCGAACTGTGTCATAATTAAGAGTGAAAGAGGTGAGGCTATTAAAAATAACAAGTCATACTTCAAAAAGCATGGTCCTGTATGATATGGAAAATTTAAAGGAATATAAATCCTTGCAAATTTAGTGCAATATCATATGGCAGACCTAAAGAAATTCAGAGGAATAATGTTCACAAGACCCAAAAACTATTCATAAAAACACATTAGACAGGATTTCTTTCAGAGAGCGCTGGATCTAGAAAAAAGAGAGACTCAGAAAAATGAGTGACAATGCAAAGCCAAATTACTTGTGTGTTGATCACTGCTGTGGTAGAACATAGAGAAGTTCTCACTTCAAACACTTTTTCAATAGTCATTGAGCCTCAAAATATTTTGCTGCTACTCAGTTAGCAATAAATTTCAGAAAAGATCAATAAAATTAATAGTGTCATATCATCAAGGTCATATATTATTCACCTAAGTTTAAACTAAAATAAGAAACTGCCAAACTGTCATCATGATTTCTAATGTATAATTTTTGAATTGCACTTTTTATAATATATATGAAAATTTTAAAATAGTTTAGCCTTCATCCCAGAGGAGCAGGATGTTTCAAGTGTGACATGGGGCTTGAAAAGAGGCTCCGTGTGTCTAGAGAAATACAACCAGGAAACCTACCTTCCATACTGACAAAAATGGTTAGAACTGTAGTCATAAATATGTGGAAGAAAATACAGGGTGGTTTCAGTGTTCTCTAAGAGGCATAAGATGTGCAAGTAAAAGTGACCATGTTGCTAGAGTAAAAAGGATAAAAAAGTAGAATTATTTGGTAACAGAAGTAAAAAATTAAAAGGTAGGAAAGAAAGGATTAAAATAAAGGATTCATATTCACAGTAGGGAGTATTTGCCAGTGGGATTCTGTGGAGCTTGATGTTGATGCCTGTGCTGTTCAGCAGAGTCATTAGTATGGAAAGGGGGCTGAAATCCAAAGGTGCCAAAGTTTTCTGATGTACTGACAAGTTAGAGAAACCGCTCACAGCACTGCATTACTGGGTGATAAAAAGATACAATCCAGTCTGAAGAAAAGTAACACGTAAGGAAAACCTTAAATATACATATTACACTGTAGTGAGTGGCTGCAGTCTCTCAGAAGAGGGATTGCAGTACAAATGTGGGTAGATCTCTTAGAACATCCCAGCAGTCAGCAGTAGGATGAATAGCAAGCAGAGTGCTACCCACCGTTTGGAAAGAAGGAAAGCAAAGCAGCAAACATCAGTTCACTAAGCCCTTGGTGAGTGCAAGTTTGCCAGTGGAATAGTGCATGTGGTTCTGGCCACTCCATCTCCAAAGGATACAGGAAAGCTAAAAGATTAAAACACCTCAGCTAGGAAGAGTGAGGGAAATTCAAGAGGGAAATAATAAATAAAAACACAAATTACATGGACAGGCTGAACAGGAAATATTACTCATTTTCTCTGGAAAATATTCGTGACAATCACCAATCAGACCATAACATGGGAATTTAGAGGCAGCAAATTCCTTTAAGGAAAAAAAGTGAACTTTTTTTGAATAACTAAAGCACACAGATTTCAGTGATTACATAAATTAATGGAAGAAAGGAAAGATGGATGGAAAGAAGATCCGGTTACATACGCTGATTTGAATGCAGTGTTCAGCTCTGAAGGTTTCTAACTCAAAAGATTACAGAACTCAAAGAGGGCATCCTAGGACAAGTATTGTTTGTATTTACCCTTTCTTTATTTCAGCTGCCAGTTACTATCAGAAGCTCTGAGTGTGAGCTAGGTGGACCTTTGCCCTCACACAGTTTAGCTGGTCTCATGTCTTGGCAGTGGAAGGTTGGGATATTGACATAGCACTTCTCTGGGACAGGAGTGTGAAAGGTAATATGTTACTTATTTAACTAAAGGCCAAGAGCCAGAAGAGGCAGCCAACAGACTAAGCAAAGCTCCACTATAAGAAGCTCATGGACTTTCCTCCTCACGCTTGCCTATTAGGTTGTTGTAGAATTGCCACTTCTGAAAATGAAAATAATTGCCACATCATAAAAAAAAGTCTGCTGCACGTAAATAATTGTTCTGCTGGCAACCAGGAAATCTGTAAGGAGAAGTGACTGTGTCAGCTGAAAATTGGGTAGGTCGTAGCTCAAGCTTGGTGCAGTCTTCCCTACTTTCAGTGCAGTGAAATGGGCTGTGATCCTTGTGATTAAGCATCTGAAAATTGCCTCAGGGAGCTCTGAATCCTTTCCCCGTTCATTGCTACTGGTGAGCTCAGAGACTTGTGTCTTCAGTGCCTTCTCCAGACACCAAAGCCCATAGGCACGATCTTTTCCACAGAGAGATATATGTTCCCATTTTAGGGAAGCACAGGGTTAGAAATGGGAAATGATTACATCTGCTCAGAGGATCACAGTGTATGTGCATCTGCCCGTGAGATACGTGGGGCTCAAAAGCCAGGAGCTGAGACATGTGGCTGTATGGTTGGGTGGCTTCTGCATGTGGTAAGAGCAGCCTTACCCTAAATATCTACCTGGAGTACTTCTTGTCTTCCTTCCCTTCATAGG
>WEIT01027112.1:38067-55901 GCA_013389985.1 Dryoscopus gambensis
TTTATGTAGTGCCACAGAAAGTTTTGATTTTGGAAATTCAGTATTTTGTAGTAGAAAAACGTTTTGTGCTGTTCTAGATCTGCTGTATTTATGAGTGTAGTGGCTGTGTTTTTCTCCGCTTTTTAACTCTTACCCTGAATGTCATCCCCTGAAGTATTCGAGTGTTCAAAGCCACCAACTACTGATTTCCTGCCATTTGAAAAAGTAAAGAGGGGCCATCATTATTCATACATAGCCATTGTGAATACAAAACCATAGAATCATTAAGGTTGGAAAAGACCTCCAAGATCGCTGAGTCCAACTGGCAGCCTGTGCAGCCAGTTAAACTCCTAATTGCAGCATACATGCCTCTAAAGTTAGGATAAAGCATTGTAATTTCTTAACGGAATTTTCAAACATACTTACGATTTTAGCAGAGGAATATATCTTTGCTTTAGGGATGGATATTGAAATGTTCTCTCTAGAAGTTACTTTTATTAAATCTTAAAGGCTTTTCCATAAAAATCTGAACTTGGAATTGCCTGCAAGTCTCTTTTCAAAGTTTGTACATTAGAGTTCTAAGCATACAAAGCTAAGAAGTAGCCAGGGTGTTAATAAAAGGTTAACAGACTGTTAATGCAGTGTTTTGGTATTGAAACACAGAGCTTATTTCTTTCTGAGGAGTGTATTATCCATTCCTGCTAGCTGACAACTTTAAATTGAAACGGATTTCAGGTTTTTTTAGAAAGCTGTCTAATTAGAAAATTAACTGATAAAAGAAAGCTGTGGTATTAATATCCTTTGAGAAAATAGTCCTGTATTGTCAGACCCCTGTACAGTCACGTGTACCAGCATCATTAAAGTACAGCAGAACTAGAGGCGATGGTGGGAGAGCTCTGGGACTTGCCAGTGCACACCTGGACTGTTAACTGGGGATGCTGTGAGAGAAGAAGCAAATTTGCCCTGCATGAGGTTGACAAGTCATTCTTTCTTCTGGGATCCAACCTAGTACTGTAGCACTGTTCTGAACCATGCTGGCCAGCCACGTCACTCCAGCCTTGGACTGGAATCTTTGTTACCAAGTTGCTGTATGACATATGTCCTTAGTATCACTGGTAGACCAGAAAAAAGGCAAGAAACTAATCCCTTTCCTGACAAAATGCCACAGGCATATTTTTTAATTTGTTGATGGAAGCATTGCTTTAGAAGCTGTACATGAAGTGATGCCTGACATCAAATCGTTATTACATATTTGGCATTTTTTGGTCTTGTTCTGTCTTTTCTGTTTTATGAAAACCTCAGTGTTTACAATTTTATTGAAATACTGCAGCTATTATTCTGTTACGTGATTTCTGATTTAGACCAAGTAATTGAGTGATTTCCTAGGTGTATATTTAATGAATCAGAAGAAGCACATTCTACTCTTTAGTGCACTACAGTATGAAAGTTAAACCTCAGTTATTTTAACAGCTAGGTGTCTCTTCTGGGGCTTTCAGCCAAATCACTTGGAAAATTCTGCAACAGAACAGGGGAGGGTGTCTTGCCTTATGTTGAGCAGAACTATTGGAAGGTGAATGTTGGATTCTGCTGCGCCTCCTCACTGTTAAAAACTTCTTCCTTCTCCCCAGTACATGATTTCCTTATGACCCTAAAAATATTCCTTGCTCCTGATACACAGTTCTCAGAATGTGAACTTCCAGCAGGAGTAACTGACTGTGGTTGAACCAAATCCCCAGCCAGGCTTGCCATTACCTGGCATTGAAGCTTGGATATGATATAGGAACAGCAATGGACATCAAGCTGCTAAAGCAATCCCACAAGAATGCTGGAAGGAAGCTGGTGTTTGTTTTTTAATAACCTTACCTTATAAATTTCCATTTTCCAAAGTTTCATATCAAAGCATTGTGACAAAGATCCATAACTAGCAGACATAGAGGTGGTAGTTCCACCTAACTCTGGGAACGATTGCCTCATTTTGGTTTAGTTGATGGGCTAGAGACAGATAGGAGGTGAAGGAAGTTATGAAATTGACATTGATGACATTGGCTGAGGTGTGTTAACTGGGAGGTTTAGCTAGGTTTTGGTGGAAATGTCAATTTTGAGAAAAACTTGAAAGAGGAAGAAAGGTTTATGAAGAGAAACAAGCATGGAAATCTTTTAAATGAAAAGCATGGATATTATTTCTGAGATTAGCTTTGCCTAGACTTTCTGATGTTGATTTCATTTATATATATACACCTTCTAGCTTACATACCCTACTGTCAGAAAAATTATATGGATATTAAGTGCAAGAAAGCGGAGTAGAAGTTAAAAACATTTTTATAGATTTTCTGTGAAAAAAGGCGTGTTGTAACTTCCCTGTCAAAGAGATCCAATTTGCTAGATTTATTGGCCAGTTTTGCAGATTAGTCCTCCTAAGTCCTGCGGGATCAAAAAAAGGAGAATTTTAAGGGTCTTCAGATTTTTAATTTCCCTGTGACTAGCCTACATCTGGGACAAACAGTGCTGGCAACTCTCCCAGCACTGTGAGTAACACATTTTGGCTCCTGTCTGCATTTTTCAATTAAGTAACCCACCAGACCCCTGTGTAACCTCTGTCCAACTCTCACTGCGTATATGTTCCATTTTATTGCAGCAGACACTCCTCCATCCTTTTTCACATCTCCCATAGCAACTTGAATTCTACATATGGACATAAGAAAGTGGGGAAAACAACCAGTTGGAAGTTGGGTATTCCCCCAGCAGTCTAAAAATTATGCAAAATCTGTAACTTCTTTTATCTCTATGGAAGAATTGCCTGAAACACCTGGGGACATTGGCATCAGCAAATATTCCTTGAAGGATACATCTGGTAGATTCCTTTCAGGATTAATTCTCTTTTACAATGCAAGTTCTTAATACATTTCTTTTTCTCTCTTTTGTATATTGCTTCCAAAATCTGACTTACTAAATAGGTGTAAGTTAGTTTCAACACTTCTGAAGATTACTTTCATGGAAATAATTGTGTTTGGATTATTTGTCCTAGCTGAAATTTAAGGTGGCGAATTAAATGTAGTAGCTCCTTCCAGGTGCTATTCCAGCTTATACATATTCTGGTTTACTTTCTAAAATCAGGATATTTTTATAGATAAATTCCTGCTCTTTCTTAAGTTAGATGAAAAAGTTTGGTATAAAAATCCATTGAAAGTTGTAGCAAGAAAATAACAGGAAATAGACATTTCTTCAGAAAATTTGGGCTACATTTACAGACATGCAGGTATGTGCCATAGATCGTCTTATTTTGAAACCTTTCAAGTGGAATGGTTTTCACAAGTGCCACATGACAACAGCTTGCTCTGCTCTGGGTTCTGTTGCTTGCTTGGTCCCTACTAGCTCTCTTGTCTCTGCACAGTGTCAGTGGCACAGAGCAGTTCCATTCTCTGGAAATGACAGTCAAGAGATCTTTTATCCAGCCCAGTGCTGCTAAGGGACAGGCCTGTGAAGAAGCACATCTAGCCATAAATACATGAGCTGATACTGCAGATTGTGTTTATGCAGGCCACTGAACTGAGCAGCATGGTAAATACTGCAGTTTTATTGTCTCTTCTAACAGAAGATCTTGAAGTGCTTCCTCATGACTTGGGTGCTCTCCACAAGTCACAGCAGTTCTATCAATTATAAACCAGAACATTATGTTTTACAGTGATATCATTATCTCTTACTGTAAGACGTGCATTTGACTTTAACATTCGCATCCCAGCCTTGCTTTTGTGAAAAACCCTGAGTGATGCAGCACACCAGGTACAAGCTGAGTGTCACAGCTGCCAAGCCATTTGGCTTGCTGGTAGAAGTGTGCATGGGTCAGCTGGGAAGCCATCAGATACTAATGTGAGACAGTAAGGTTGGTCGTATGTCCTGCAAGGCACCAGAATGATAGTGATCATTGTTAATAAATGCACGCACATTTCTGTGCATTCTTTTTCTCCTGATTTATCAGAGTATTAATAGAGATGGAAAATGGAGATCAAGGATTCTTCTGTGGAAAATATGCTATTGAAATTTATTCTGAGGTCTTGCTTAGGCTTACAATTGCTGTACAAATACGTTAAATAGGGCTGGAAGGGACCCTAAAAATCATCCGGTTCCAATCCCCATGCCATGAGCAGAGACACCTGCAACTAGACCAGGTTGCTCTAAGCCCCGTCCAACCTGGCCTTAAGCACTTCCAGGCCTGGGGCAGCCACAAGTCAGCCTAGAGGGGAATTAAAAAACAAAACCCCAAAACATTAGAAATCATAAAAATGTAAAAAGTTAAAACTTTCTGAAATAGAGATAACTGGTAACTCTGCCTTATGTTCTAGATTTTGACAGTTTAAAACACTGTTATGCTACAGTCTTCCACTGACAGGTGAATGAAGTAAGTCCAATCAAATATATTTCTGTTTGCTGCATGTGTGATTTTGTAAACTTGACACACAAAGAATATTTTTACAGTTATACCAAATTCTAATGCTTTCCTTTCAAATTGCTGACCTTTAGCAGTGAGATTGCCTGCATCACAGATTCATGATACACTATCCTTTGGGAAAATGGATGTATTAGCAGGGGTGGTGGTGATGCTATTCATAGTGAGACCATGATGCCACATCAAATAGAAAAACATGGAGGAAAACGGATCCATTTGTGTGGGAAGGAATATGAAATGATAATTTCAGAAAAAGCATTTGAAATGTGCAGATACTTGGCTGGAATGTGAATGCTGAGTGGCTTTTGAGATGGTACAGCCAAACCCCAGAAAGAAGCATGATCTGCCATGCTGCAGTACCCCTGCACTGAGCATGTGGCAGCCTCCTAGTGTCATTTTTTAAAGGACATCTTGCAAAAAAAAATATTTTGATGGTCCCTGTTAAAGCAAATTGAGAAAATGCAAGCATGCAGTTCTTTTGGTATCCTGTCAAAAGAATTACAGTTGGTACATGATATGTAGATGCAGTTCCATCTACTAAACCCAAAATCCAGTTCAGATAAAAGGTATTGGTCTTTGGGGTATTATTGTAGCACTTGCAGTGCCTGCCCTCCACTTTTTGGACCTTGCACTTCAGGATTTAGGCCATCATATGTCACCCAAAAAGATTCTTCATCTTCATTTTTAAAATGTATTTTGAGCTTGTCTCTACATGCACTCCCTAAATATTTTCAGGTTCTTTTCTTCATTTGTGCTATGCTGTGTAATGCTAATAAGCAATATCTGGTTCTGATACTGCACCTTTTTTTTTTTCTTTAGTAGAAGCTAGGATTCTTATGTAGTTTTCCCTTACTAACAACTGGTTTAATCATGTTATGACTGAAATTGGAAAAATTACCATTTGCCATCTAAGTCAGGTATATACAGAGAATGCAGTATAGTGCACAATGCAGTATGGATGGATGGACTAAACTAAGATACAACCTAAAAAGAGAAAGGGAATGTACCCTTCTGCCAACTCACCTCCCTCCTTGAAAGTACAGGAATACCTTTTCAATAAGAGCAGCAATCCCACAGAGAGGGTGTCTTCATGAATCTATGCTGTTAGAAATTAAGAGGAGCAGCAAGCACCACCAGGACAGTTTTCTTATTCTTGATATGCACACCTTAGCAGAGCAATAAGAAGTCAAGAAACACAAGATTGAAACAGAAGACACAATAATCTGTTGAACTGATATTCAAAAATCCCACGTCATAACCAGTGTAAAATGCAGTCTGTTTCTGTTGTTCATTACCATTCATCATTTCAGCAAATGAAAGTTTCATTTTCACACTATTTTGTATGGTTCTCATATGTGTTTACAGTTATTTGATTTATATTTGTTTTCGACTGTAATTTCAAATGTATAAAATGGCCCCAAATCTTTTTTCTTGTCTCTAGCCACTCTGTGTTGGAAGAGCTAACAAAACTGTGGCAACAATAATAAAACAAATGAATAATTTTGGATGTAAGGTCTTTATGCTTTGAAAAAGATTAGTATGCTTGTGTATCAAAATGTTGCCAGATCTGCTTCCTTCCTCCTTTCCAAGAGAGATGAATCTGAGTTAGGAGGCTTGAAAAACAGATCAACGGGAAGAATTTTGTTCCAGCTACCTCTCTTGCAGGTTCAGTTAGTAATTACAGCATTCAATTCTGGTCTAGGAAAGTATAAGTGGCACACTTTCTTTTTCTTTTCTGTATGTTATTTAATCAGGTCTTGCTGTTGTTCGCTGCACGACTGAGATCAAAGATGCCATTGATAAATTCAGAGAACAGACAGTGACTCACACATACCTCAGATTAGGTGAAGGGCACACTAAACAACAGAATTAAATGTGGTTTAATGATTGGCAGCACTTCCACGATGTATTGTTCCTAAATAATCTAATTTGATTTATAGTAATTCGGTGTAAATATAATCCATTTGTCAAGGAAGTGTCTTGTAGTTTATAGTTTAGCATGAAATATATGTCATTGGAGAATGATTTTAATTCAGTAAGCTCATGTTTGTGCAGCAACAAAGGAAAAAAAAATATTCCTTGAACAGAGAAGCGGGGACATAGTGGGGAAGCTCTCAGCTTCCCACTGCAGTCACCTGGAAGGAGCAGCTGCTGTCCTCTGGTCTCCAGTGGGTCCCAGGCTGGGCTGTTTCAGAGATCCTCCTTCCAGCCTGAAGACTAAATTTTTATAAATCTCCTTCTGATTTTGAGTGTGTTTAATTCACAGAATCACGGAACGTGCTGAGTTGGACACAGATTGAGGGATCCCATTAGTGCTTGTTTTCCCAAATTTTGACACCCCATCTCATTGCTCATCACTGGAGAGCCTGGTTTTGTTCCTTTCTTCCTTCCAAGCTCATTTAAAGCTTTGTCATCAAGCCCCAGTAGCTCCTGTGCTGGAGCTCCTTTTCCCCTCTGAGACAGGTGTCTCCTGTCAGGTGTCAGTGGACCATGTGTTGAGTAGATCATCCTGTGGTCAACAAATGCAAAATTTTTCCACTGACCCCAGCCTCGGAGCCCTGCATTGACCTGATGGATCTGCCTATTCCTATCAAACTAGTGGATTTTTTTGTTCCTGAAAGCCCTTCTTTCCAGGTTTACACTCCTTTGATTTATATGCTTTCTGAGAGAGAGAAGGGAATCTCTATCTCAGAGCCTCACGGCAAAGTACTGCTCAGAGAGCAACAGAAATAAAGCTGTAGTCTCATGATTATATTTTAATAGCATTCTTTTTATTTTAAGGTACTTCAACCTAATCCCCCAAGTCATCCCAATCACAGTATCCACTGTAGCATTCTTTTCAGCTGTTAGCAGGTGGTTTTTAAAGCCCTCTTTAGATGATGCATTGGGCCCACATAGTGAAGTCAATAGTTAGACAGGATATAATTTAGACTTCAGCTTTTCCTCTCAGTTTGAAATAAAATGATTACATTTCAGGAAAGCCTAAGGCAAGATTTAAAGTTTTATATCAAAAGTTGAATATTTTCTTTTGTTGTACCTTGTTCTTTTAAAGAAAATGGTATTCTTTTAAAATAATGCTTGTTCTGATGTATTTGAATAGGCACTACTCTGAATTAAAAAGAAATTAATAAAGTATGCATGTATGGGAGAAGATTGCATTCTTTACTGGAGCATTTAGTCAAAGGGTTTTAATGCAGCCCATTCTGCTTAATTGATAGAATGAGGTACCTGCAAAGACAAGCTGTAAATAACAGATGGCCAGTGGTGTTTACAGAACAGCCCTTAAGGTGACAGAATCTTCTGGGGCTCCTCTCCGCAGGCAGGTTATAAAGCAATATTACAGTCCCTGTTTCAGACCAGAAAATGGTCCTTGACTGTCCTTAAACCCATGAAAAGTAGTTCTGGAAAATAGCTCCACATAATTACAGTTCTGGTAACACTTGTGATGCCTTTCATTTCTTGTACGGTAAAGTTATACAAGGGTAGAGGCCACTTGTAGTATAGAAAGTTGTAAAGCTGACATGGGACTCAAAAATAGGTGGAATATCCCATATATGAATTGAGTAAGAAGTGAGGAGTAAGATAAGAACAGGATAAAGTTGTTGTGTGATAAGGTAAGGTATCTTTAACTGTTGATATCAGTGAGGTTGTTTTACCAAGGATGCCCTGGGGACATTTTTTAAAAACATTACCTACTAAATGAAATTGCTGGAAATATCCTAAAAGCAGATGTGTCTCTTGTAGGAGTTCAGCACATCAGCCAAATGAGCAAAGGTCTTCTTTCTCCAGAAGCCATCAGAAGAGTCTAAAAATAAGTTTGCTGTAGCTGAGTAGACTGCTCTCATGCTTGTTAAAATGAAGACTGCAAAACCTGTTATTGTTACATAAGGGGAGAGTGTCACTGAACTAGCAAGTTGAAATTTTCTTATGATTATACTGCAGAAAAAAATGTTAATTTCTTTCAGTATATTATTCTGGGGAACAAAAATAATTCTTCTACCTGTTAGCACAAATGAATAATACTATCTTAAGGCAACACTACCAACATGGTTTTACATTCATTTGCGTGAATTCCGTGGTGCTCATTTTCACATGTGGACACCTGGCCATGGGAACCTAGGTTAACACTGCCTCATTAGCCTTCACACCACCAGTTAGATAGACAGACAATATCAAATATTGAGGTTGATTGAGGATTTAAGAACGGGTGCCCATGGTACAGAATGGTGAAGGGATGTTTTCAATTGAAATGACTCTTACAAAGGGATGAATTGTTAATATGCTGTTGTTCCAGATTTCTAGAAGAACTGATGTGGTGGCAGAATTAAGACGACACTTAATGGCTGCCGAGGAAGAAGACAGTTTATCATATCCTCCTCTGAATGTGACCACTGGAAATTATACGTGCATCCTTTTTTATGCTAGTAATTTCAGCCTCAAAGCCAGCAGTTCAGTTTTAATAGATTTGACAAATGCAACATTTGTAACACAGAACGTGGATATTTCTGCCTCTGAGTGCTCAGACAGCAACACAACGTGAGTAGCAGAAGAAATTTCGTATCATAATACATGCAATTCTGAAAACTATCAGAAATATTATCATGTAAAATCAGTGCTATTTTAATTTTCTTCTAAAGCATCCAAAATTTAAAAAAAAAAGAAATTGTATTTTTAGAAGAAAAAAGTTAAGTGAAGACCACAAAAATTGTTCAGATGAGGCCTCTTATTTTCACTGGTTTTTTTCTTATGTTCCTTACTTCCTTCTTTGTTTGTATTTGGTCCAAACAGGTCTCCCTGTGCCTGATCTCACAGTCACAAAAATCTCCACTGGCATTAATGAGATCATAATTTCATTCCCTTGAAGGGGAATATTGTGAGTTAGGAGGTGGTACTTCAGCTAGAAGTACATTAATGAAACATGATCTCTGTTTTCCTTTACTTTGAAGCACCTGCTCTTGGGTAAATAAAACCCTAGAAATATTTAGTCACATTTTTCTGTGTACTGAACCTTTGCTATATGACTTTTGTAACTGCCTACTGATTTAGAATATTCCCTCAAATTGAAATGTCACAATGATCTAATTAAAGCTGACTACTCTAACATTAAAAATCTGTTTCTTATTCTTAGACTATCATTAAAATACACAAAACCAGTGAATGGAATCAACAGCCTAGAGATAAGGTAACTTGCGATTTATTTTAAATAGATCTTTTGTGGTTTACAATGTCAGTTAATAAATTAGGAGCAAAAAAAAGGGGAGGAGTTAAATGAAAATATTTTTTAATTTGTTAGTTGCTTTCTCTTCTGAGGAGTCACTATGCAGGAAAACAGTAATACGGTCTTTATACAGAGAATATATTAATATGCTCAGGTAAAGTTCTGAAAAAATATTGTAGGCAAACATCCATACTGTAACGTACTGGTATATGCAGCTTCCAGTTTTACTGATAGGATCGGTCCACAGTCCTCTCTCAGGTAAATCTAATCGTGATTTGTAAAAATCTCTAGCAGTTGAAGTCTACCTGCATGGCCAGGGCTGTATTGAGTACTAATGTGGATTGCCAGTGCAATCTATTAGTGCTAGCTTGTGGTTAATGAGGGGTGCAAAAAGTCTTAAGAAGTCCTTTCTGCTCCATGGATGGTGACAAGACCGTATTTCTCCTACCATGACAAGAAGGAAGAAAAGCCAGGGAATTGAAAGAAAAATCAAAGGGAGAATCATAGAATCATTTACGTTGAAAAATATCTCTGTGATCATTGAATCCAATCTTTAACACAAGGCTGCCAAGTCCACCACTAAACCATGTCCTAAGTGCGACATCTTTTAGATATCTTCAGGGATGGAGACTAAGCCACTTCCCTGGGCAAGCTATTCCAAGGCTTGGCAACCCTTTAGCTAAAGAAATTTTTCCTAATATCCAACCTAAACCTCCCTGGTGCAATTTGAGGCCATTTCCTCTTGTTCTATGGCTTCTTACTGGGGAGACAAAACTAACCCCCACCTCACCACAACCTCCTGTCACGTTGTCGTAGAGAGTAATAAGGCCCCCCATGAACTTCCTCATCTACAGGCTAAACACCCCCAGCTCCCTCAGCCCCTCCTCACAGGATTTGTGCTCCAGACACCCCCCCAGCTCCATCGCCCTTCCCTGGACAAGCTGCAGCCCCTCAATGTCCTTCTTGTAGTGAGGGGCCCAGAACTGGACACAGGATTTGACGTGCAGCCTCACCAGTGCCAGGTACAGAGGGACAATCACTGCCCTGGTCCTGCTGGCCACACTGTTGCTGATCCAGGCCAGGATGCCATTGGCCTTCTTGGCCACTTGGGCACATGCTGGTCAGTGTTCAGCTGCTGTTGACCAGCACCCCCAGGCCCTTTTCCACTGGGCATCTTTGCAGTCACTTTGCCCCGAGCCTGTAGCACTGCCTGCGTTTGTTGTGACCCAAGTGCAGGACTTGGCACTTGGCCTTGTTAAACCTCATACCATTGGCCCTGGCACATCAATCCAGCCTGTCCAGATGAATGCTCAAATGAATAAATACCACTATTTACACTGAGACAGAAGGACATTCTGTGTTTAGGTAAAAGGACACCAGAAGAATTTGTGTTGAGGAGAGTCAGCGATCTGTTTGGATGAGTATTCAGAGTGCACAGAGACACTTGCAGTCATTTTCAGAGATCATGACAGGTAGTAAAAAACCAGACTTACACTGTTATTTAGCATCTCCCTTCTCCCTCAAACATCTAGAGCTTTGTGAAAGAACATAATGTACAGATAAGATTGCTGTTAGTATAGTATTTTAGCTGTTATACTATTGAAGTTAGCTGTGTATAGGATCCTTGAGACTTGTCCTTGGTGATGGTGTCAAGCATGCCTTGGTCTCAATTATGTAAATTATCAAAAGGACATGTATTTCCCTAAACACCATGGGGAATTAAAAAATATTTTCCTTGGATCCCATTCAAAAAATACTGATCTCAAACCAAGACTATATCCAAGTTGTATTTTTCCTTTTACTACAAGTCCCGAAATACCACTTTCTCTGGCCCTGGCCTGATGCTCTTCTGTCTGCTCTTGAGTGCTCCTATCCCACTCTGATAGAGACAGACCCTCCAAAACACTGCTCTGATTCTCACTCTTCATCTTTGCACATCCTATCACAAGTCTTAGCTGGTCTGCTGCAATTTCTTTCTCTAGGAATGAATCTGGTAGTTTCCTACATTTGTCCTGAAAATGGCTATCCTCAGCATAATATCATCCTTTCTAGTAAAATTATAGTTCCAAGAAAAGTACAAATCACAAAGCATCCTACGGAGCATGGCACTGTGCTTCAAAACTAGTTAACTGCTAGATCTTAAAGGTGTTGTTTTCTTTAATAGTCAGCAGACTTCGCTTAACTGTACAGCAGCAAATTGCAAACCTTGAGACACTACTATAGAAACAAAATCAGTTGAAACATTTATCTTAGGTTTTGTTTGCCGCAGCCAGCAGAAGGTCAAATGTGATATTAGTGCGCACATGGATTTAGTGAGGATTATTTAGATTTATGTTTAGCTATCTGTTTATTAAAAACTTAAAATTTAAATTAGTTTTTGGATGAAATATTTAATGTGGTCATGAATCTGAGATGCATCCAGAGAGAAGAAATTTGAAGCAACTCTGCAGACAGACTAACTGTAATTTAAAGGAAAATGTCAGTACAAAAGGCGAATGGTTCATGTTTTCTTTCTTTTTCAGGAAAAACTTTTATATCCTTTGAGCCTGTTGTAGTAGAGGCAGAGATACTCACAAAATCTTTCTTGACCTGTGCTTCTATTTGAACACATTATAACTAAATACCAAAATGCATAAACAGCTCTTGAAGCTGGAGTAAGAAACTCAGGCTCCACAATAGGTGGAGGATTTGAAAAGGTAGCTCAGCTAAGGTCCTGAATGTTGTCATGCTCAGCAAGTAAGAGTAGCATAGGTTGGCTGTGTTTTGCAGGAGAATTTGATTTATTCCATTGGGCCATGTGTGATCCAGGTTTTTAATAGACCTTCAGGGCATTTAACCACAAATATGTCTAAATTGATCAATTTTTATGTATGGCACAAGTGCTTAGAAATAAAATGGAATAGAGGAAGAATGTAGGGAGTAGCTTCCAGGGTAACCATTTCTTGAGCCTTCACAATGCATTGGCCTGTGTGTGGGACGTAGAGAGTGACTGCTTCTGTATTGCTTTTTTCCCCTCTTCCCTTAACTTATTAAGCTGTCTTTATCTTGACCTGCAAGTTTCCTTGTGTTTGCTCTTTCTATTCTCCCCCCTGTCCTGTTGAGGATGGGGAGTGAGCAAACAGCTAAATGTGTGCGTGGCTGCTGGCTGGTATCAACCCCTAACACCTCAGAGCCTTTGCAAATTTAAAGTAGTTCTAAAGACTCACCTGTTCATTCGTAGTGTTCTGTTGGATTGTCACTTGATGGGACAATGGTGTCATTTTAGGCCTCTGTTAGCTACCATAATACATAATATAGTATTGCCTGATATATAATGCAAATAATAAGATACAGGGAACAGAACCAGAACAAGCCTTTGACCTTTTTCATGGTTCGCTAACACTTAATTCATCTTGTGTATCTCAGCATGTCTCTTGTCAAGAGCTTCTAAAACACATAGACATACATTACAACCTCTGTTTTCACCTTCTGGTTCATTCTGATTACATTTCTTGTTCAAGATTACACCTTGGTAAGATCATGGTCTGCCTTAACAAACAGGACACAAGCAAGGCAAAGAGGTGGAAGGAACAGAGCTGGGAGCCATAACTGCACTTTTTGCCTCTGGAAAGGCCATTTACGTAAGTGTAGGAGAGCATATCTTGAAGACAGAAAGTGACTCCAGAGAGGACCATGTTCAAGTAGCTCAGTTTATTCAGTCAGTAAAAGAGGTTCTAACTTCAGCAGCATGAGCAGGATCCAGAGCCTGCCCCCCTTACCAAAACCAGTCCATGCCCACGTATGAGCAGCTGGTCATATCCCACCTCCCACTAACAGCTGCAACTGCTGCTTCATCCTGTGCACACACACAGCTGTCACCTCCCTCTCCCTCTCTCTAGCAAAAGCTACAGTCTCACTCATCCTCCTGCACTTGCACTGGGAGATGAGCTGTTAGGGAGTGGTTGTAGAGTGTTGTTGTGATAGTGTTAGAAAAGGAAGCTGCTGCTGCAGCAGGAGTGGGAGCAGTGGGCAGTAGTTCTTTGCCTGAAGAAGCACCATCTCAGCTCTCTCATAAACTGATCCAGCTGTTCAAGCACTTGTCTGTCATTTTCTCTGTGAAAAAGTGTCAAAGTGAATGGAAGTGCAGAGTATTAGTATTCCAAACTTACATTGATACGTATTTGACTGCTCTTGTTGCTCAGTGTGTACAACAGAATGGAGTTGACCCATAAAAACATGTTTTAAATTCTTCTGCTTAACAGGTGTGTTTCTCTTTGAATCTTTGAAACAGTAATTCTAGCTATCTTCCGCTTCAGAAATACCTTTGCTTGTAATGATTAGCCACATGAGACATGATCAGTGGTGGTGGCATTCAGAGTTCATACAGTTATCTGCACAAAGGGAGCCTGGCCCATGACCAGGAATTTTCTGTGCCACCATACATAAAGTACATAATGTCTCTAATGTACATAATTGTCTCTAGTGTTTAATATGAATGCAACATTTCCTTGAAAAGCCAAGGTACTTTCAGTTCTGCAGATAAAACCTTTGTTCTTTCTCTGCTCTGTATCATTAATTTGCTATACTCTGCTGTTTCTATTTGCTATCTACTCATTTGAGAAAATGTTAAACTAAATGAAGTAACTCTATAGTTTTTTGTTATTTGAATGTCTTTTTTTTCTTGTAAATTTAATAAACTATAGTTACATCAGTTATCAGTTAAGTGTGTGCTTGTTGGAGGCTATTCACTGTTAGTTGTTTGGAAAAATGCTAATGATAAGAGCCTATATTACTAAGTTAACTGCTCAACTAGTTAACCAATTAGAATATTAATTCTCATAAGTCTGCAAGTAACACAACATTTTAGTTTTTGGTGTAATGTGAAGAGACAGCATTCCCTTGCAAGTCACTTTAGACTGTACTCACTTACATGGCCTTATAAAACTTTTTGTTTATATCATCAGTTTACAAGGAATTTCCTTCTTCACCACTTTTCTCATCTTATCAGCAAAAGTACAGACCACACCCAGCCTCTGTATAAACATTTAAGTAAGCTTCTCTGTGTTTATCCCTGGCTTTCAGCTAGTGCCTATAGCATTGCTACTGGGCCACCATGGAAATTCTGTTCAGATTGTACTGTACATCAGGAAAAGGTTCCTTTCTTATAGCAGTAATATCAAGGTTTTAATTTTGTAACTGTGTAAGAATAGAATATTTTCTGTATATATTTGTGAATGTGGACTGGATGGAATTCAATTTTTTTTTCTTTTTCACTGATGCTTGCAGCTGAATATTTTATGGATAGAACTGCTCAGGCTTAAAACACAAGGAATGCCATAAGCCAAAGCATCCTTTTCTCACTTCAATGACACTGTGTTCTGGAATTTCTTCTGAGAATTTTGAAACTCTTGAGGATTCTGAAGTTATATGAATCAAAAGCCACAGATTATTAATATTTTTTTAAAGCATCATTTGTCGTTAGATTCTATGTTGTGTGGATGACATGATATTGAAAGTAACTAATTTGAACAAACAAGCAATATTTTAGGGAGGGAATATTCTCTCTATATACATATACCCTATAGAACATAAAATAGTCTATATTATGCCACATTTAAGATGACTATACTTTTTTTTCAAACCAATCATAAGTGCATCTAATTTATTACTTCATATTTTAAAGTCAACATACAGTGTTGCCCATTGTGGATAGACATATTCGAATACTTCATTTTGTAGCAAGTCTCATTTATTGCTAAATAGATTTCTCTTATAAATCTTTTGTGGCTATCAATAATCAAAAGAAATCATCAGCAAACTATATAGATGTTTTGACCAAGTAGGATTAAAGTATTAAACAATGTACACTAAGGAGAAAGGTTTATAATTGCCTTATGAAATAGTTTGAGTGCCTAAAAATAACAGTATAAAAAGTGGTAAAGATTAACACATAGTCCTGCTCTGTAAAGGATCAGGATGTACTTTTGGATGTCTGGATGTTCTCAGTTATTTCTGTTGGGAGCTGTTCAGACTGCACTGGTAGTAACATACATATAAATTCCATGAATATAAACTGCTGGAAACTGCTGCAATACCACATATACCCAGATGCTTTCAAAATAAGAAAATACTTTTTTGTGCCTAGCCTACTTCAAACTGTGAAACTAGAGCTGACAATCCCTCCCAACCCTCCAGTGAGAGAAAACTTTGTCTTCTGTGTCAAATTCAGACCTTTGCAAAGGAAATTGCCATTTAGGCATTTGGGCCAAGAAAGAATTGCAATGATAAATTAGAATGGCTATCATGCTTGTACCTGTCATAAAAGCAATTTTCCAAAAATCCCATAAAATGTTTATTCAGAGCCACTGCAGTCTTATTGACACTTTCTCAGCTTCTCCTCCACTGATTATAAACTGTTGGTAACTGATGAAATACGGCACTGGCAGAGGCCCTTGAAGAGTGAAATTGCATTTGCGTCTTGCCTGCCACAGCTGTAGAAAGCTGTGCTTGTGAGATGAAACTCTAAGAAGTAGTAAATACATTCACAGAATCTCTTCATTTGTGAACAGTCCTAATGGCATGGGAGGCCATGTCATCATCAGCTGTGATGTTTGCAGCCAGCAGTAGTGAACCTTTATCTGCCACCTTAGTACTTTAGCAAATGTATATTAATTTTTTCCTTCTAAACTTTTGACCTTTTTTTGTCCTCTGTTGTGTTCCTAGGTTTTTAATGACCAACAAGTTCTATGAAGGCTCGGCTAGAAAATGGTCCACTTTAGATTCAGTTGAGATTGTACAAGATGGAGGAAAGCTTGCTAAATTTAGTGTTTCTGCTATCTCTGCCCCTGCAGAGTATTCATTTCATTGTCAGCTGGTGGGAACAAGCAATCTCTATCCTGCAAGGCTGGTTCCATTCAACGATGAGGCAAAAAATTGGGATGTTTTCATTTCCGAGTTGCAAGTGAGTATGCATTGCCATTTAAGAGATAACTCCAAGAACTATTACTTGCTATTGTAGGTGCTGAATGACATACATTCATAATGCCCTTACCTTCATTTCAGCCTGATGGAAAACGTAAAAGAAAAACTGATGCCCTAGGTGAGCTATTCAATAGAGGTGTAAAAAAGATGTCAGTTTGCTGAACAAGGAGAACATGAAAGCACAGCTTTGAAAAACAAAACTATGAAGTTGTCTACAGAAAAGAAAAACCAATTAAACCAAATACACTTAATCAGGCAAAGAATGACTAAGTCCTCATGCCTGTTTAATGAATTGGGCTACTCTTGGAAACAGGGGCCTCTTAGGTGGGTGGCTTTATGCTGCTTATTTTGTTTTTATTTCATTTCTTGGCACTTTGTTTACCTAGGAGAGTACAGCTTAGTGTGGCTGCTGTTTTCACTGACATGGACTGTCTGTACTCCTGCAGATAGAAACAAAGCCCAGTGCAATTAAATTTAGTGAGAGGTTTGCCATGCACTTCAGTCAGGCATGGTACTAGGTCCTGCATGGCCCAGAAGGAAAGCAGCTGGCTTTTTTCACATGACACAACGCTTTTCTGCATATTTGTTACAGTAGTACAGACTACATATGTGAGGTGTAGATGATTACACCATTACTATTTTGAACTTTGTTCTTGACTTAAGAGAAACAACAACATTTGTACCTTAAAACAATATTGCACTAAGGGATCTCTTTGATGAAAGAGATCATGAAAATAATAGGAATAATTCCAAACTGTACTGTTTGTCAAACATGAGCTAACCTCATGATAACTGGATACAATTACTGATATAACTGTATTTATAATTCTAATAACAAACCAAATCTCCATAATCTGACTCTAGACTTGACATTTCTGCTTGGGAATCTCAAAGGAATGGGGATCTCAAAGAAAGAGCATTGGTACTTAGATTTATTTTCCACAAATTCCAGTATCAAGTCTCACCATTTTTTGAGAAACAATGTTGGAATACATACTAATGTTGTGAAGGTTCCTTATGATGGTATTTTTTATGTAAAGCCCTGAAAATACCATAATTCATGCAACTGTACCTTGCCTAGTCAACTCTTCAGAGTTAGGCTTTTGCATCACTAAGGTATGAAAGGACATGACCTAGGAAATGACAGTGCGTTCACTTACCACCTATCTTTTCCTTGAATTTCTGTATTACTGCCTCCTTAAAGCTTCTTAAATAGGCCTTGCTCCAAACTTA
>WEIT01027113.1:36600-71788 GCA_013389985.1 Dryoscopus gambensis
TTCTCAATAAAATGATTTTTTAAAATTATTTTTCCTTATTATTTTTAAATTCATTACTATTTGCAGCAACAATTTTGTGCTGAACTGAAGCTCCTAGCAGTCTGGGGAGGCTATTGCTTCCCCATTCTGTCTTCACTTGTCTTAGCAACAGCTTAGTACATGTACATGTAAAGGGTGGAGAGATAGCACGGACAGGTGTCTCTTGATGATCAGATTGTCCAATTGACTATGGTACAGATGACTGAACATGTCTTTGCTCATGTTTTGAAAGCAACCAAACCTTGTCATTGTAAAGCCACGCCCAGGCTTTTTATCCTTGTTTCTCTGTGGAACCATTAGTTGTGTGATAAACCCGGGCTGATACAACTCTATGGTTTGCACATCTTGCATTTCTCTTTCTGGGGCTGTGACTTATTGTATAGATGAACCTTGAACACTTCTTCACACTGGAGCTGAGAACTGTGTCCTTAAGGGCTCATTTCCAATCTTTTCCAGGTTTATTCTTCAGCCATTTGATTGTTTATTTACATATTTAAAAATATCAAAACCACTTTGTGTCTTTCTTTTGAAGACCTTTTTTTGTGTGATTTATCTCTTGATTTCAACACATTCTTAAAAGGAATGAGTAAAATTCACAGTAGTGTTTATCATGTGGCATCAATCACTTCTTGTTTACAGAATTTTTAGACACAAAATCTATAGTTTCAGAAATATATTTAAGGAAAGTACAACATAATGGCAGAACAGTGATTTGCTGAGTTTTTAGTTTGATTTAATTTTGGGCTACTATTCAAGCTGCTCTGAGCAAAGTCTGATCAACAGTGAAAAAATATTAGCTTTGTAAGAAGCTTTCAGATACCAGCAGAGCACAAATTTCATAGGAATGAAGCATTACACATAAGAGAATATTATTAATCCTGATTTACTTTAGCATTTGTCTTGTCTACGTTTATTCTTCAAGCTACAGTTATCTCATTTTTGTGGGTAGAAGGCTAATAATGAAAAATAAAAAGAAATAAATTACAAAAAGCTATTCATAAAGTAGCATTCCTTAAGATCTCACAGCAGAAACTCTTTTACCAGCACAAATTTGACCTTGTGTCTTTAACTTAAATCACAGTATTTCATCTGGATTTTCTTTCATTACAAATCCCTTAAAACTAGGAAAAAATTCCTGTTAAGAAGTGACATCTTAGCTACAATAAACAACTTCCTCCTTCTCATGATGGTATTTTCCTATATCAAGACCTTCAGTAAACTGAGGGGTATTTACTGACACATTACTCCCGGTAGAAGGAGCAGTTTACTTTGGGGATGTCCTCGGGAGATGGGGGATCCAGGATGTATTGATTAGAAGATATTATATGCTGTGAAATTCTTCCAATATTATGGTTTGTCTCAATGTATTTGCCGTATTCTCTTCAGAACACGTTTTTTTGTAAGACCCTGTCTTTCCTTAGAACACAATGAATAAAAAACTGCAACTTCAACAAAAAAGAAATGTAAAATTTCATAAAATGCTACTAATCCTTCTATTTTTGATAGTGAAATCAAATTTTAAAGCAACTGTCGTTATTCAGAATACAGCTACA
The DNA here is from genome assembly GCA_013389985.1 of Dryoscopus gambensis. NCBI lineage: Eukaryota > Metazoa > Chordata > Aves > Passeriformes > Malaconotidae > Dryoscopus > Dryoscopus gambensis. Next base: position 38,193 of record WEIT01027113.1, read on the forward strand.
TGATTGCAAGATTAAAGTACCATTTATAAATTGATTTAGGAATACAAGGGTTTGGACAAAAATATGAAAATATGAAAAATATGAAAAGACAGTTTTACTGTCACACTTGGGCATGATCCTTAGTCCCATGATAAATGTAAGAAGCTTCAGCAGCTTTGAAATGGAAGATGAATTATCCAGAGTTACATCACTAACACTACTGGGTAGCAACCTGCAAAAGTTGCAGGTGAGCAAATGGCATAATTTGTGTTCTAGGTTATCTCACGGTAACCAATAAAATCAATTTCACTATTGAATTCATTTCAGTCTCACAAACAAGACAGAAAATAACACTTAAGGCTTTAAAGCAAACAAAGAAACAAATGGGGGACTGAAAGGGATCAAAACCATTGCTTACTGTTCTTAGCAAGTCTTGCATTAACTCCTTTCCTTGTAGACAATTTTTAGATCAAACTTGTTTGGGTTTTGGTTGTTCTTGTTTTAATTTTGGCTGTTGTTTTTTCTCTTTTCTATTTGTGCACACATAAACACCTCCAGTGTCAGTTTGTTAGTTAGTCACTTGTCAACACCAGTCAAAGGCACACTAAGAGAGCATGAGGTATGAAAATATGCTTAAGTGAAATATGACAAGGACTACAATTTGTTGAACATCTTCGTCAGGTTTACTGTGATAAAAAAATATGTCTTATTAGTTAGCATATCATATTTAAGATGCAATCAAGAAATGCACTTCCATGCCACTAACATATGTTTAGAGTTAGCTACTGGTCGATTTTTTTTCTTTTTAGTGTCAGGGAAATTACTCTGCAGTATAACAACACAAAACCAGTTTGTATTTTAATCTCATTATGTGAAATCATTCAAATATTGCCAGAGGTGTTTTTTTTTTCCTGTATTCTCTTTGAATGTTTCACAGTATTTACTAGCAGTTTTTAAATGATTATTCAAGCCAAATATAAAAAATCTAAAATTAAAAACATTCTCCAACTGGCAGTAATGTAAAATGATATAACTACTTAACACACTTTCATCCAATTTATGAAATCCAGAATGGAATCATAAAGAATCTTCCACTGAAATCTTTCTTACACCTGCGTTTTTGCCTTCATTGAAAGTCTTGCTCAGCAAAACTGACTACAGTTCTTAGTTCAATCTAGCCCTACTTTGTGAATGCCCAAGTTTTTCAGTGCTTGGTTAAAGTCAGTGATAGTTAGGCACAGCATGGTTTCAACAGTGTCATTTATTTGTGGATTATTTTTTTTTGTACCACTTTATGATCCCGTAGATTTCAAAGTGTTAGTTGCTTGAATGTTTTATATCTGTGGTCCCTTTTTTCTTCTAAGTTATTTGAGGAGTGTCATTTGTCCCAAAATTCATCATGTTAAAGAAGTACACAGAAAATAATGAATCAAGTAAGAAATAAACTAAATTTTATAATGTAAAGAATTGATTCAGGTTTTAATATTTATGGCAGTAGCCGGTTGTCTTGACTCTAAAGTCAAGTAATGTATCATGGAGAAAATAAATAATCAATTGTTGCTAGTTCTCCTCAAAGTATAGAGGTACAAAGAAAAAATATTCCCTATGATGTGAATTAATATTTCACTGGTCTCTTAAAGGACTGTTCCACTTTAAAACATTACTAATTCAAAGAGTAGATAAGAATTTTGAAATTTGTATGCAGGCTTTATTTATCTATATTTATTTATATTTTTATTTATCTATATATCTATTTATGTTTTATTTATGTCATGCTTCAAAGCCCATGAAAAAAATTATTCAGGGATTTTGTATCAAGTCTTATGTCTCCTGAAAGGAAAAAAACCACTGGCTTGCACCAGAAAACTGAAATTGACATTAGTCATAGATGTTGTTGTGATCAGTAGAACCATGTTTAATTCCAAAACTAAATATCAGTTAAATGATTTGAGAATGACACCAGCAATCTGACATGAAGGAAGAAGTCAAATTTCAGAAAAATGTGTGCTGCAGCAAAGGCCAATATCTGCCAGATTCACTACATGCAAAAATATGTCAGTCATCATACTCTCTATGAAAACTCTGGACTAGTTCTTATCTCTTTCGAAATAAGCTAATATCATCACACTTGTATCCTCTAAGGCTTGGTTTTAACAGGAATGAAATATTGCAGATAGGATAAGATTATTAATCCCATACCACTTCAGAATTTGGACTGTGAGGAATGTGATGTCAGCACAGAAGTGTAGTGTATAATGTTGACATGACCAGCAGCACTGCACTGCCTGCACACAGAAAAGATGGGAGTTCTCAGTTAGTCTTGCATTCAAGACTGGAAACTCACGTACTTCAATTATTAACAGTGTGTCTGTCCATCCTGTAAGGATCTGATAAGAAAGTCATTGCTAAATTGACAGGAATTCAGTGCAAGGCTTGTAATTCTGTTCTGCTTCCTGTTCCTATAGCGAGTATCTTCTTGAATACCCCCTTCCCAAACTTTTCAAGATATTTGTCTCATTATATGTGAGTTCAGAAAACAGCAACAATTTATTTGGTCTCATCAATCAAATCTGCCTTCATATGCAATTCCCACATCTCCTCTTATGTGATTCTCCCCTCTACAATGCACTTGTAAGACCCCACCTGGAGTGCTGCATCCGGCTCTGGCGTGCCCAGCACAGGAAAGCCATGGATCTGCTGAAGCGAGTCCCGAGTAGGGCCAAAAAGATGATCAGGTGGCTGGAGCACCTCTTCTACGTGGAAAGGCTGAGATAGTGGTGTGCAGCCTGGAGAAGGTTTCAGGGAGACCTTAGTGAAGTCTTTCAATATTTAAAGGGGGCTTATAAAACAGAGGGAGACTAACCGTTTAGTAGGGCCTGTTGCAATGGGCAAGGGGAAATGGTTTTTAAAAAAAGGTAGGTTTCAGCTGGACATAAGGAAAATATTTTTTACTATGAGAATGGTGATACATTAAAACAGGTTTCCTGGAAAGGCTGTGGATGCCTCATCCCTGGAAGGGTCTTTGGCTGATGTCTCTGCCCATCGCAGGGGGACTGATGAAGAAGATGTCCCTTCCAACCCAATCTGTTTTATGATTATATGGTAACTATGCTCAGTCTTGTGTGAGACTAATTCTGCTGAACACACCTGCTTTTCATTTTTCCCCCATGCTCTTCCATAAAAACAGTCCCATAAGAGGACATGCGAGAATTGCATATGATAACCGTTCTTTTCGTAACTCTCACTATCTAGTTTCATCAGTTATATTTTCTTCTCTTCAGCTTACTGAAAAAAATGGTAGGGAGATTTAGTTTTAAATCTCTCAAGCAGGACTTATTGCCTGTTTACAGTCTGTCAGCTGAGTGGACTTGGCAATGCAAGTTCAGCCCTGACAGCTGCTTCTTGTGACAGGTTGAAAGCACTGTCATGCACATCACCACTCTGCAGACAAGAGTATCTTCCAGCAGAAAGCAAGGCACTAGGAATGATGCTGAGTTCCCAGGTTTCATTTTGGCAGGCGCTGGAAGTCACATCCAGAGCACGCAATCCTACAATGTGAAAATGCCCTCTGATCCTTCAAGTAAAACTGTGGCCATACCAAATCACAGGCACTTGTTAGCTGAGTGTGTTTTGAAGAAAAGTGAACACAACTGATGGAAAAGCTTTTTCATTACATCCAGAACACACAAAACAAGTCTGAAAAATAACTGCAAGGATATCCCATTCTCAATGAGGTAAAAATGACTTCAGAATTAATTTTAGTGTTTCCCAAAGCCACTACTTAATGGGGAAGAAAAAGAAGGGATAAAGGAGCAATTTTCATTGGAGTAATTTCCTGCAGAGTAGTGAAGCAGCTCAAAGCAAACTCTTCTTTCTCCCCCAAACTATTATTGGCTTGTGTGAGGTAGGAAGTTGTTATCTTGCTTGGCACATTCTCCCACATCATGTGACTTCATTGCTGTTCACGCTAAGACAAGTAATAGTGAAACCCTCCTATCATCATGTACCTAGTGAAGAAAAACCAGAATTTTGGCCGCCTCCACTTCAAATGTCGTGCATTCATGGTATTGCATTCTGACATTTCCTTGAAGCTTGTAAACGTGAATGTACAGACTTTTATGGAACTATTAAACAGGCTGCAGCACTGCCACCTGGATGGAAGTGACAGATCTCAAGCCAAGAACCCATCGTCACTCTCTAAAAAAGGATGAAGTGAAGATAAAATGTGATGGTTTTGTATCCATAGAGGGGGTTAGTGATGATCTTCACAATCCCACAAGAGGTATTTTGTTTGTGTGTTTTGACATAAATAAAAATACATAATAATAAACACATATACAAACTGTCCTATAAACACAGTATGTGCTGTTTTTCTGTCATTTACTTGAAGTTTCAGCGCATGTACAGAAGGAAAATGGACCATGATCATCAATGCTAATATCTAGAGTGAACGTCTGTATCTTACTGCTGCCAGCAGTAAAAGGCTGCCAGTCCAAACAAGTATAATAGCCAACCTCAGAACTCAAAAAGGCCTCTTGCCTGGTGGACACTCAGAAATTCCTTCTAACCTCTGGGCTTCTTCACTACTAAACAGTGAAGAAGCTGTTTAGATATCCCCAAGTCCTGTGCCCTGAAATTGTTCCAGCTTGGCAAAAAACTGAAGTGAAACTTAACCTCTTCCATCTGTCCCCCTAGAAAGTAGACCACCCCTCTTACTATTGGAGGTCTGGAAATTTACTGGTCATCCCAACAGCATTCTTTAAGCAGAGGAACAAAACTGGAAGACTGACCATTTGCACAGTACTGGAATTACGACTTCAACTTTCAAAGGAAAAAAAGCCCTTTTCAAAGGTAAAAAGAGACAAAATGTTCATATTTTGCGTGGAAGCCGAAAAAAAGAAGATATCAATGACCTTTTCAAATAATCCACAAGTCCAATTTTTTCCACATTTCCAAAAAGAGACAAATCAATGGAGTACATGGATAAACAAAGTTTTCAAGGGCAAAACCACAGTAAACCAGGAAAATATGCCATTAGTCTCCTATACTCCTGCTATTGTTGTTCTTGCCCTTTGTTTTACAGTAAGTTCCTGGTGGGCCTGTTTTTTCATATCTTAATTAAAGATGTTTCCTCTTCAGGAGCTCCACTCTCCATGTAAAACAAAATTTCCATGAACTGACATATTAAATAAATATAATAAAAACTTTTGCTACCAGCTCTTTCTCTTGCAAATAAAAGTAAATTCCAACAAGCATTCAAATTTTGACTGATAGTTTTTTCACAGATGCTATTTTTATCCCCAGATTGGATTCTGTCCCTTTCATTTTTCATGACATTTCAGTCTCCCTTGTTCTTTTTCTCGCTCACAGCTCATTAACGCTCTTCACATCTGTCTACCATTACAAAAAGTTTAGTGCATATGGAAGAGCTAAAAAATAAAGGAGAAGTCACTGGGGAAAAGAAAAATTTTCTAATGGCTGTACTGCATGTATGTGGCTCTTTTAGTTACCTAGGAAATGGCTGTAAAGTGTAATATGATTGTCAGATTAATTCCCAGGACTCCAGAAACAATTGAGTGCAACTGATGTAGACATACAATACACTAAAAATAAATTATTATCAGTTTTTCATTTTTTAAAGAGAAAGAAAACCAGTAAAATTAATTGGTGTGATGCATTTTTCAAAGGTTTGTTGTGAAACAAATTCTTGATTATCAGACTTATTTTGCTAGAATGACAAAAATAGATTTAGTTGCTGTAAAGGCAAATCTATGAAGTGCTTCAGATGGCAATCTGCAAAGTGTTGAAAACCATAGCATAAAAATATCATGAAAAACAACAGAAGAGTTGAAGGGATTTGCTAAGTCATCAGCTCCAAACTCTTGCTATAAAAGGAAACTGTCATATGATTCTTCCCATAAATGCATCAAGTTTCAGTTTTAAAATGAGTTATATTTCTATCTCCACAGCTTTTAGAAAACTGTTCCAGAAGCTTATCCTTCTCTAAAATAGTTATCATAGAATTTTAGAATCACAGAATTACAGAATGGTTTGGGTTGGAAGGGACCTTAAATATCACCTAATTCCAACTCCCTGCCATGGGAAGGGACACCTTCCACTAGACCAGTTTGCTCAGAGCTCCATCCGGCCTGGCACTGAAAACCTCCTGTGCTGAATTACTGTCTGCTCAGCTTATACTCACCAGTTCCGGCCCCAGCATTACCTTTTTGCTTAAGTATTAATTCTCCAGCATTTACTCCCTATAATATTCACAGACAATAAGTGTATTTCTTCCAAGGTTTTTTCTTCCAAAATATTTCAATTTTCTTTTGCCAAGTAGGTTGTCTATTATGCTCATTATCTAATAGGCCACTTCTTCACCTGTTCCCTTTTTAATTCCATGCCCCATGATAGTAAGAAAAAAGTGTACTGATTTAAAAACAAAAGTCAGTAAGTTACAGAAGATAGCTTTTCTGGTCGTTGTTGCCTTTGTTATTATGTTGTAGACTTTCACATGTCACAAAACTGAACAATTAATATGCTCTGGCCACAGTTGCTTATAAGTAGACTTCAGTTCTGAATGCCTCTATTCATATATGCATACATTTTACTTATAGACACACATTTTCCAGATAATTGGATTCATTTTATAATAGACCAGATGGCAGAGCTTCTAAAAATCTATTGGCTTTTTCTCTGCTGTCTTGTTTTCCAACTTATTTCTGTTATAAATTGCAAGAAAACCATTATCTTGATTTGTATGTGACTGTTTATACACACGTGACTGTTGAGGAAAATGAACTGCTGTTAGAACACTGGATACAATCACTACTAATAAAAACTGCTTTGCTCCAGAGAAATCTTAGGAGGTACATTGCCTGATATTTGTGAAAAAAGGAAGGAAATTATAAATATATTGTCGAGTGACTGCACTTAAATACTTTGTAAATGCAGAGTTATCACCTAGAGGATGGGTCCTCCAAGGTCAGTAATTCATATACAGTGAAAAAAACCTCCAAACACAATAACAAAAGCCCTTGGCATATAAAATCTCTTCTCCTTTTTTTTTTGTGTGTGTACAGGCATTCATTCAATCACAGAATGCAGATGACATTTAAACATAGCAAACTGCAATTGTAAACCATGCATGTTGAAAGGATGTTGATGACAGATGTATACCAGGCACTGAGCTTTTGGACTGCTCTCTCTTGAAAGAACAGAGACAGCACGGCTCTGAGTTGAGTGCTGAAGAGGAACAAAGTGTCAAAGTGTTATGGAATCACAGGTGTTATATTTTATGCTCATTCATTAAGGAAGGAAGATATGCTAAATCAATGCAGCCTCGAGGTAAAGAGAGATTGGATGACTCATAAACATCCCCATATTTAGCTGAGTAAGGCTAGTTATTGTACTTGTTTCCTTATCCTTGAGAATACCATTAGCCCATGTTTCAGGTAAAAAAACCCTAATGATATGTTTTTGGTTTTTTTATGAAAAACTCTGAATTCATTTTGTCACCTTATATTTCCAGATGTTATTTTAATACCCAGAGATTAGGCAAATTCCAGTGAAAATGGGAAAGAGAAATAAACTGATAGCACAAAGCTGTTTTGCCTTGTATGTNTTTTGCTTTACCAGGATTTTGTTCTGCTCACCTCTGTTGTGGAAAGCCCACGTCCTCCCCACATTGTATAGTGGGTGCTTGATGTACGGTGAATGGTACAACAGCTACAGCTGTGCACCTGTGTTTTTGTCCTTAAAGAAAGAGGAAAACTGTGATGGTGGGGGAAAAAAACTCCCAACCAACAAGTGGGGAAAAAGCCTCCAAGCTCCAGACGAAGTGACCATAGTGTCTGATGCAGAGAATGTCCAGTCAACAGCTGTGAAGAGGCAACTTAGGATTACTATGTGGGTTGTAAATCTTTCCTGTATTTCATTTGACTTGAGTGAAATTTGCTTTTGACCCTTGAAATGTCAAACTTAATTGAATGTAAAACTTGTTTCAGTTTGAATACTAAGCACCACAGGCTTGTCTCTTTTTTTTGAATGAACTAAGAAAAAGCACTGAGATTGCTATTCCTCTGAGACAGAAATTCTTAGATAAAGAACATCTCCATGCCAACATTTGTCTTCATGAAGAAATAGATGCTCTAAAATCCAAAATATTTTCAAAAATGTTTTTTATTATATATTCATGGGTCTTTCATAACTATATTTGACAATACTGCTCTGATGTCCTCATCTGAGTAGTATTTAAACTTCTAGATTACTTTGCTACCTTGCTGCCATTTCTTTGTCAAGTAGGCCAGAAGTAAATAAGTATATGACATATCACAAGATGAAGACTCATGATACTTTTTTAAAAAGTGGTTGTCAAAGCAGACTGGTAATATTCATCTTTTGTCTAAACCATACGTCACTTTTTTTTCTTCCTTGCTTTTTAAGAGAAGAAAAAGATTTTGCTGTCTATTATCAAACTAATTTTACTTTAATTTCCTGTCATCATGTTATTTTTTATTTTACTACACAAAAAAAATGCAAATCTGATGGACAGTTCTCCATTTAATGGAATGAATCAACCTCTAAGTACCTATTTTTGTCAAATGTGGCTTCTATGAGCTCTTACATATTCAAATGTTTTGAGCTAGGATTAATTGTTTTAGCCCACCCATTTTTCTTCCTCTTTTGTTCTTTGAAAAAATAGCTGAGTGTTTTCCTAAACTCTAAAAAAGAACAAGACAAAGCTTAATATTAAAAAAGTCTGTGCTATTAGAACAAGTTCTTTGTCTTGAAGGCGTAATGACTTGTAGCATGCAGAGTCTTTCTGGTAAGAAAGAAATAACAATAAAAAAAGAGCAGCATTTCAGATGCTAAATTAGCTGCTCATGAGAGCTCATGCTGTTTCAGGAAAAACCAGAAATGCACACAAGTTTTGCAGTCTTCAACAGATTGGAAACTGCCACATTGCAAAATTGTTCTTTGAGACAAATAAAAATGGTAGGTAACTTCAGAAAGTGGCTTATGCCATCTTAAGCAGGTGGAAATTAGGATCCTAACAGGATGGCGGCAAACTTTATCTAAAGAATCTCTTGGTAGAAATTAAAGATGAGACTTTATTTTCTTTGAATAACAGGACTTCTTAAACAAGCCTAACATATATCCTGTCTCGTGTCAGTCCAGTCAGCTACATGATTGGAGTACTCAATTGGATTAGGCAAAAAATAATTGATCCACCTTTCCTCATAGTTCAGCATAAGTATAATTTACTCTTCTACAAGTTCTCACCCTGCATCTGTTACCACTTGCAGGGACAAAGCTTTTGGGTTCTGTGCTGGCTTTGATTGGGGTAGAGTTAATTTTCTTCCCGATGGCTGGCGGGGGACTGTGTTTTGGAGTCATGCTGAGCACAGGGTTGATAAATACAGAGATGTTTTTGTTATTGCTGAGCAGGGCTTGCACAGTGTCAAGGCCTTTTCTGCATTTTGTATTGCCATGTAGACAAGAAAGTTGGAGGTGCATGGGAGAGGACACAGCCAGGACAGGTGACCCAAACTGACCAAAGGGATATTCCACATCATATGACATCATGCTCCGTATATAGAGCAGGAGGGAGAAGGAGGAAGAGGGGACCATTTGGAGTGACGGTGTTTGTCTTGGCAGGTCACTGTTACACGTGATGGGGCCCTGCCCTCTTGAGGATGGCTGAACACCTGCATGCCCACGGGAAGCAGTGCATGAATTCCCTGTTTTACTTTGCTTCTGTGCATGGCTTTTGCTTTCCCTATTAAACGGTCATTATGTCAGCCCACAAATTCTCTACCTTTTACTCTTTCAATTCTCTCTGCGATTCTGCTGGTAATGGAGTGAATGAGTGGTTGAGTAGGGTTTGGTGGCTGCCTGGGGTTAAGCCACCAGAGGTTCCTACATCACACCACAGCTCTCAGTTACACACCTCAGTCAGATCCAGGATGGAGCAGATCATCATAACGTCCCAGAATTTTTCCAGTGACTTTCCTTACTTTATATAGACACAATAGAGAATCATTCTCACTTGACCCACATCTGTCCTGAGATCAGGGACTTCTCAGTGATTACTAACATTTTTAAATAGTTTAAAATCATCTAAGAGAAAATGGATGTTACTGCAAAGACTCACAGTCAAGACTGCTTCAGAAATTTATACCACCTGAATACCTGGGATTTATTTCCATGAAATGGAAGGCACTGTTTATTCCTTATAACTATGACACTAGAAGAGAAAGAAAAAAGTAGGCTTCTCTATTTTTCTCCAGATGGTAAATAATTTGATTCATATATTCCCTTTTTAGCCAAGATGTCAGATTCTTTCAGTCCACCTTATTTTGGTTTGCCCTACTGTTGTTGAAGCTATGCTTCTGCTATCCAGTCAGCTTCTTAAAAAATCGTTCTACATTTTGCGGTAATGTAGATTAAGGCAGAATCTAAAATATATCACCTACACTTATGTAAGATCAGGTGTGGTTTCAAAAGACTGATCTACACAGGAAAAGAAATAAAAGTAATTCCTGTCATTTGAATTGTTATTATTCTTATTCTGCTTCTGAGTATGAACGAATGGTAGCAAAGTTACCTTAGAAGGCAATGAGAGGTGAAATGACAATGGTTTTTCTCTTTTGAGAAAACTCAACTGAATATAATTTTCTTAGGTTGAAACATTATCCTTATTGTTTTGATGGAGTGAAGATTTTACTCTGCGAGAAAAAAAGAGAACATATTTTAGAAAAGCTTTTAAGAATCAGCAACAGGACAGGGATGGTAGCCAGTCCCAAGGGAGTACAGAGTATCATTGTTGTGCAATGCAAGTAAACATAGACATAGGGAGGATGCTTGGAAACAAAGAATATTGGTGTTTTTTATCAGAAAAGTTAGTTTTGCTGTGGATCTCTGAACACACTGAATATTCATTAAAAATAAAATGCACTATACTTTTCCTGTCCCATACTCTACAATGTTATACATTCTTTAAACGACAACAAAATTCCTCTGTTATGCTCCAAACTATTAGTGAAATTTAGACCTGGTAAAAACAACTGTTTGTATTTTTAGAGAATGAATCATTTTATCCTTAAGACATAAGTATTTTAAATTGTACATTTTCTGCTTGCTAGTCACATTAAGGAAGAAAATTTTATTCCAAAGATGCTTTTTTCCCCCCAGTAGCTAGGATTTAGAAAAAGAACTTATAAATAAAATATCCACCTATTTGCAGTCTAAATTGTGATTTTACCTTTCCATTCCCATGCCATAAACTAAGTATTTAAGGTGAACATGTGGTAGTTTACTGCATAACCCACAGTCTCCCATGTATGCAAAAAATGAACTACGTGGGGTAACAAAAAAAAATCTCCAACAATTTAGTAATATATTCCTTATTTTGTGACAAAAGTGTTTGAATTAAAACTTTTTTCAAGTTGTCTGAGTTATTGGTCATTTCAATGGCATATACCACGCTGTATCTTGAATTTCTTAACTGGAAATTTTTTAACATAAATTCTGTCAAAATTTTTCATAGGAACATGCTACAAAAATCAGGTCTTGGTATAAATTAAATATTAGTGTCCATAATTTTATATTTATGAAGAAAATGAAAAAAAAGTATTTCAGTGTTTCCTTCTTTAGAAAGAAGGCGCTTGCAAAGACAAGGTATTCTCTTCTGATAACAGGTTGAGCTTTATTTTGATCTTTATGAAGATTTGAATGTTTAAGAGAAACAAGTATTATAAGAGTTCTTTGGACTCTAGACAAAGGATAAATTAAGTGCTCAGTTCAGGCTCCCTTACATTTCTCCAAATGACAGTTGCCGCAGTTATGAAATCTGAAAATTTCAGTTTTATCTTTTGCCACTTACTGAGTTGTTTAATTTTTATTGTATTTGTAAAGGCTTCAACTGAGATTCTGTACTTGTCCTGAATAATACTAAACAATGATGATACTGCCAGGCTAAAAGGAAAAGGAAGACACATTTTGGCAATCAAACTAGAATACATTGCAGCTATAACTGATTATATGAATAATCTGGAGTGGCTTCACACAGAGACTAGAATTTTTGCATGAACAAATAAACATGCCTGTAGCACAATGATTACTGTGCATACATGCAAAATATGTACATTAGATCTGTAGCCAGCTAGCAAATATATAGTATAATGTGTGAATGCATATTGAATACCAAAGAGGTTGTGGCCAACAATGTGAATTCAAGCTTCTAACTGGATAGATATGCTGGGGTTTTTTAGCCACCTGTTTACCAGCTGTATGTTTCACTGCCTTTCAGACCATATGAATAAATCCCCACAAGCGGCACTGCTGATCCCGATGGCTGCAGATAGGAATTTCAGCAAACCTTAACTCTTAGGAGGGGTGAGCCTGCCAAGAAAAGCCAAGATTTCATTGGCATGGAGTGCGGTTCTTGGAATGGTTTCTCTTGCAGATTTCTTTCTCTGATAGTTCATGCAGGACTTGGAGTGAGCATTCCATTAATGGACCGAATTGTGTCAAGACCAGTGGTTCCCTAGAGGAACACTAACCAAAGGATCTCCTAGGGTTCAAAGCAAGACTCAGTAAGTGAAAAAAGAATTATAAGTTGCAGATTTCAGTAAAAATAAGAAAAGGAAAAAAAATAAATTTTGTGTTGCAGAGGCTTCTTTTAGGAAAAAAAAAGCAAGATGTATTAAGGAAAATAAAGAAATTAAGTCTAGTGTATAGCATTCTCAGATGAGGTATATTTAAAAGCAAGTGGCAAGCTCAGAAAACATACAGAAAGAAGACCAGAGACAGTATCATTCAGTCACATAATTTTTTTTTTTTCAAAATCCCCAAATCAAAATAGAAAGAAAAGTTAGAGCATCAGTGTGCCTTGAAGAGACAATAGAATCTCAAAGACACAAAAGACAGCAAAGATAGTAAATTCCCATTCCTATTCAGTCATAATTAGCTGTGTACCTGAACTGGAAAACCATCACAAGACTGTGGACAGAGCATAGCATCTTATTAAATAAAGATGACACAGTTAAATAAAACAGGGCGCGCTATGTGGCCATAGGTCAGCAATGGACTCTCTAAAACAAGGGTAAAGCAAAAATCACAAGCCTGACCAAGACTGGTTTGGTCATTCTTTAGTGAAGAGAAAGATAAAAGAGACACTGAAAATAAGCTTTGTAGAGTTTTGAGTTTAACTTTAGAGTTTAACTCATAAAATGAAGAAAACTGTAGTGCTATGAGAGCAGTTAAAAGTTGAACAATATAAAGTTAAAGGCATAGGTAGGATTGCATAATATGACCATAAAATTTTGATTACCATAGGCAAAAAGTGCTGCTTTGAGGTTAAAGAAGAGAAAGATCAGAAATTCAGCAGAATTTACTGAAGTTTAAAGCTGTTCCTTTGTCACTAAAAGTTTTTAAGGCTATTTTAATGGAAATCAACCTTTTCATAAAATCAAAATAGGCATTTATGTTGACTGCTCCAGGCTTAATGACAATACAATTTCAAATGTTAGAGTCTAAGGAAAAGTTGATGAAAATTGCAAAGGCAGGGACTAAAAAAGTCAGCACACATGGGATTGCTCCCCAGGAACAGGTTAGATGTAAATACAATTATGTTTTCTTAAATAATTGGTTACTTTAACAGTTACATTGAGGAAATGGCTTGAGGTAGCTAGCCCTGAAAGAAACCTAACCCGATGTGAAATAAGCAAAAAAAAGTTGCAGGAGAAAAAGAATGGAGTTATCTTTTTCTATTACTCTCAACCCACATTTGAATTGGCTAAATCATTCATGAAATTGCAGCCTGAAGGAGGAAAATGGAATAAAAATTTTGGAAGGAACATATACTGCTAATTTGTTTTAAATAACAGATTTCTTCTAAAGTGTACATAAGCGATTTTTCTCCAACACCTCTCCTCACTCTTTTTTTAAGAAATTGGCTATGAAGGGTGTCAGGTAAGCAATTAAGCCCCCTTCACTTTGACTCTGTGTTGAAGAAAAAAAAACTAGAAAAAGGCAAGTGAAACAGAGTTGGATCATCTCTGTGCAGCAGCTTTTAAACTGAAACAGAATGAAATGCCTGTTCTCTCCAAGGAGCAATAAAATGACTGTTTCACAAGATAAAAAAGATCCCAGCAACGTACAAAAGGTTTAGGGACTGTATATTTAGTATATACATTACTGTAAGCCCTCAACCTGAGAGCAGAGTACATGCAAAACACATTTACTAAATTCATGACAAGAAAACAGGGCTATTGTCAGCACAGAGTACAAATTTAACAGCTGAATCCACGCCAAAATTATCTTTGCTTATATGTGTCTACATATACAGTATATATATATATGGATATGGATATAAATATGTATCTATAGTATCTTTTTTTTTTTTGACAGCGGGGTGTATACCCAGAAGACCTTCATAAAAAGTTCCTCTTGTCTTAACAATGTCATACAGCAATGGCATAGCTCAGAAGAGTTTTAAAAGAATAAAATCATAGAAAGCAAGGATGGTATAGGTCACTCCCTAGCAAGTCAATACTAGAAAGAAAAGACAGTTGTTATATGTTGAATAACAGGAAAAAATGGTAATCTTCTTTTCAAGGATCCTATAATTTCCCCATTTTTTAGGCAGCATGCTGCTTTTTGTGCTCAGCCTAAACTGCCACGTGCTCAACTCTGTGAACACAGGAACATTTGGAATAGCTTCCAAAATACCCAGTGAGGGCTACTGTACAGGAACATTTCTGTCACTTGAGAGACACATGTGACAGATGTCTATGTGAAGCATCCTGCTGAGAGCTTTTTTCCTAAGTCAAGCAACATATATCAATTAAATACTTTAACAAAGTCACTGGAGGATTTTGCTAAAATTTTAAAATACAAATAAAAATTGTGAGACCAGTTATGAATAACTATAAGACTAAGATGTCTAAGTACAGGTTTATAAACTGCTGTGCTATTCAAAATACCTAGTTTCAGTATGCATTTGTCATGTATTGTGTACAATTAGTATGGCTAAAACACATGACAAGAGTTAAGGTATTTGGCTTCGGAATCGGAAAATCATTGTCCTACTAACCAACTCCCATCATTTTGCACCTTTCATAGAATTCATCTCAAAAACTAAAAAGTGTTTCTATAAGGTTCAAAATAAAATAAAAAAAAAGGTTAGTTGTAAAATCCGACACTCAGAAGCTAGAAAATTCAAAATTCATATGAAACTTATAAGCATGCCACATAATTTTTTTACCCAAGTGTGGTTGGGTACAAATATTGTACTAAAGTTGAATGGTCTACAATGACTCCCAACGAAGTTCAGTGCGGCAACCTGACCACACTGCTTAGCAGCAGGAACATTCTATGAGCACTTCTTGCACATGGTGAAGCCACGTTAGGTGAATAACAGCTGCTCTCTGTCATTATGGGATGTTTCTTTCTGAAGAAGAAATCAGATGGGTTCAGATGACAAGCCAAAAAAGAAGAAAACTTACCCCAGCTGACGCTGACCACGCAGCTACCTGGCGCTGCGCAGCATCTTTAAACTGCCTGAGGTGTCCTAGCTGGACAAACAGCAGCGAGGCAGACACTGCAGGCTCTCTGCGAGGAGCAGGCTGCAGGCTGGTGACGATGTAGTGAGGAGAGGGGACAAAGGAGGAGAGAGGAACTCCCTGTGCAGTATTCCAATCCTTTATTCCTGGTTGGAGGGTCAGAAGAAATAAAGAGCCGAGAGCAGAAGAGCAAAGAGTAACGGTTGCAGCCTGTTTTATACAGGGGCGAGGAAAGGCGGTACAAAGGACAAGAACCAATAGAACAAAGACACATATGGTGTAATAACCAATAGAACAGTCTCAGGGGAGGGTTTGATTTGAAAAAACCAATGGGGCATTGAGTAAAGAAGAACTTTCCAGAACTTATGAATAGGCAATAATCATAAGGGATTACATAACTTGGGGAGGGGAAAGTACAATCCAATAACATTACAATATGTAAACTAAGGAACCGGGGGATATTGGGAGTTTGGAACAAACTCACTCTAACCATGATATTAATTCTCAGTGCTAGGGTCTTCCTTGGACCACCATCCTCTGGTCTGAGTGACTTTGGCCACTAGCACTGCAACACGCAGCCTTCTTGAATGGAGTTCCCTGTCCCCATCTTCTTTTACCTGAAAATCTGTTTTGATTATGTGATAATTCAGTGTTTGGAATACGCTTATACAGCCACAGTGTTGGACACACAGTTAGGCTTATGGATGAAATTCATCCTTTGTTCTTGATATAAAGAAGCAAATGCTCCTGATGCACTGGGCTATTCATGGCTTGTGGAAAATCTTCCCTTCTTCTGTCATGCCTTAATTATTCCCTGTATGTTTCACTGTTGACTGAACCATTGCATTTGTCGTAAAATATTTATGCTCATTAATTTTTTTTAGCTGCTGACACATTCTGGCTACAAACAAAAAAAGTATTTTTTTAATCATCTTTGTTTTGGTAAAATTTGAGTAGAACCTCTTGCAATAAAATTAGGTACTCCTCTGGCCTAAGGGTCCTCCTCAGTTTTGGATCTGTGACCTGCTTCAAAATAGACAGCTTGGAAAGCTTATACCGGAAATAAATCTTTCGTAAAACTCTTCAGTTTAAGAAAATATTCCTCTTTCAGAAAGAAAATATCCTATTTTTAATGTAGTATGTTGTGAAATACTTTTCTGTGTTCTGTATTTCTAGTTTAGGAAAAGCCTTGAGGTAGACATTTTTGCACAGAGCACGATCAGCAACTTGAAGAAGTACTTTATGCTATTAAAAATATGCTAAGCCTAGTAAAGAAAAATCCACTATTGAAGCCAGACAATGTAGCTGTAACAGTCTAATGCAGACAAGTGTCTTCAGGATTAAACTGTAGATAAATGGTTTTAGAGACAGAGAAAAGCAGCCTTTTTTGATTGCTATTTATTTGTCCAGTCTCAAAATGAAGGGTCAGATGTTAACTTGTTTTAAAGAATATTTGTACACACACACCTGATATTGTATAAAGCCTCTAAAAGTACATCTGATATATAAAAAAATAAAGCATATTCTACCAACAAGAAGAAAAAAATCCCTGAACAAGGAATAATGCCAGCCTCTTCTGGTGTTCTTCTGATGACCTGGTTTTCAACAAACTAATTTTCCTTACTTATGCACAGTGGTTTCCCTTCACAATTGTCCCGGTGAAGAAGAAAGATTAGGTCAACGAAAGAAATGTATCATTGTCATATCTGATTTTCGTGTACTCTGAAGCAGCTATAACGTGAACTTCATTGAAAATGTGCTATTCTAACCATTTTTCATTAAATCAAGAGAAAAGAATTGGAGTTGTCATTTGAATCTGATGGAAAAGATAGAAAAGATGAAATGACAACCTTCTGGTGGCATAATGTGATTCACTTAATCATTGTTCTTTAATAATTAATACCTCTATAAATTTCTCCTTACAGAATATTCATAAGATTAGAAAATATTATTTCCCACCTGAAGGTCAGAATATTAAGACACAAAATTGGTTTACCCAGAATTCCATAGTCTTAGATCAGTGTCTTAGCTGCTGAGCCATCCTTCCTACTCAGGCCCAATATGTCTTCTGTAGAAACCTTAAAACCAGATGAAGCTAAACAGAACTTAACTGTCCAGCACATCAGACATGACGTACACTTCGCTCACCCCTTGTCAGTGAAAGCTCTAGGGAAAAAATATGATGAACTATAATATATATCCTTCTGTTTTCAGTTTTGCCATAAGCAACATTAATGCCTATGGAAGAGGTCTAAGTATTTGGCAGTCACTGCCAGGAGGAAAAATGAAGAGTAATATGGTAGAATGCAGATGAATTAGAATTTTACTCTGGATCATCATGAGTGGGTAAATTCTTGAAACTAAGACAGAGGCCTGCTTATGTGTGGTTAAGTAGTAATCCCAAATGTTAAGGACATGTTTGTGAAGACATTTTGGGAGCTTTTTCCATGGTTATTTGATTTTTTAAATTATTATTATTATGATGGCTGAAAAATCTTTGTAAGGAAAGACAACAGCTCTACTCAACTGAAACATAAATTCAATCCCTATTAGAAATTAAAGATTTTAAAGAAAAAAATTAGAAAAATAGCATAAAAGACATTGTCCACCTTTAAATCTTTAAATCTGAAGGATTCCAAGTGAAAAAAGCAGTAGATCAGTCAGCACTGACAACTGCTGTGCACTGCTCATGGTCATGAGCTGGAGTTTCAAAAAAGCATCATTGTCATGAGTTAGCACAGCTTGGAGTTTTGGTTAAGAAAAAAAAATTCCACCAGCCACGGAAGTGATGTTTTTTGCAAGAGGCTGTTGTAACTTCCTCTAGACCTGACAGAACTAATCAAATGGCTAATTTGAATATTGGCAACTCTGTTAAGCCACTTAAGAAGCTGGACACGCCTTTGTAAAAGGCACATTTAAAGAAGAACAAGCCTGGGAATCCCTCTCTTGCTTCCAGTCCTTGGACAGGTAACTGAGGGCCCGCTCGGCCCGGCGGGGGCCAGACCATGGCCTGCAGCTCTGTGCAGGCTGACCCCCCCGCCCAGTGCGGCCTGACAAGATTGTGGCCGTGCTCCTTGCAAACCAGTCCTGTGGTGTGGACGGCCGGCCCGCTCCGGTCAAACCTCTGCTCGGCACAGATCATGTGACCACCAGCGAAAGATAAGTCCCAGCTGCACGGCCCAGGCACAGGTAAGATTAACCCTTTCAGCACTGTAAGTGCCCCAAAAGAGATGAAACCAGCAGACATCAATCCTCTCCCAGGTCAGATAAGGGAAAGGGAAAGGCACGTGAATAGACACCATGATAGTGACACCAAAGTCAGTGAAGAAGAAAGAGCTGAAGCCCAGAGGGAGGAGATAGAGGAGATGCTTCAAACCTAAAAGCTGAAATTCTTTTGTAAAGCTATGGTGATGGACTCTGATACATCAGAGAACCCCTTGTAATTTCGTGATAAGCATGGGGGGTAGAGCGTTCAAACTGCCACAAACAAAGTGCCTGTGCTGAAATAAGCAAATGTTGAAGCAGCTGTGATCCAGTGAGACACCTGAACAAAGAGAGATAGAGATGAAGTGAAGGTCCTTGCTCCCAGGGAAGAAGAAGACCTCTGTTGCTAGAGATGAAGATCATCCTAGAGATAGATGAAGAGAACTTCTGCTCTTGAACAGCTCATCCTGAAATAGTACCCCATTAGCTAAGATTGAACTCTCAAAAACAGTTGTGGGGAAAGCTGTAAATCGAGGGAAGGGACTCACACATGCCAACAGAGAACCACCCTGGGCAGCTGTTGTGCTGTGACATTGAAGCCACAAGAAGACTGTTTCTTGTGGAGAAGCCCCATAGCATGGGCAAAAGAGACTTCTCTCCCTACGTGAACTGATTATAGAGGTGGTAAACTGACTGAAATAATCCCAAATTTGTGTCTTTATGCTGTAAGTGGGAGGAGGGAGGAGAATGGTGGGAGGAGAAGTGTTCTGAAGGTTTATTCTGACCCTTATTAGTCCTTTTTTTCCCTTTAGTTCTGTTAATAAACTTCTTTATAGTCTTTAAAGTTTGGAGCCTGCTTTGCATTCCTCCGAATTCTTATCTCACAGAAGGTAAGAGATGCGAACACAACTACTACAATAATTCAAAGCAAAAACTAAGTTAGTGAATGACCAAATCAAGACACAGAAAAAATTATGGCTTAGTAAGGTCAAAGGAAAGAAAGGCATCAGTTTTTCTGAGCCGAGGAAGTAAATGACAGCAAAGTTCACTTAACATAAAATTCTCAGTTGTCCTTGTTCATATGACATTGCTATGAGAAATGAAACATATAGTTTCATATAACAGTGTTAGGAACAAAAGAAGTTATCACAAGGTACACATTTTCACAACATCAAAACTTCCTACCAGTTCTTTCTGTTGTATGGATTGTCGTTCACCACCAAGGTCAATAATCTGTGTAGTCTTCATTGTTATGGCTGTTGTTTATGTCAGGTGATGTTGATGTACCTGGGATGACACCCTGAGCACTGTGGCACTAATAAAGCTGCATGCAGAAGGTGACTGCATTCAGGCTTGACCACAAGCTGTCGTCCTTGTTGCTGTTGTTGTTGCTAGGTTAGATTGTTGATTGGTTGGTTGATGGCTTGTTTTTGTTCTGGGTTGTGTTTGGTTTGTTTTTTTTTTTGTTTGTTTGTCTTTTTTTTTGTTTGTTTTTGGGTTTTTTTTGGGGGGGGTGGTATGTTGCATATATTCAGCCTGTCCTATTCCATAAAAGAAGAAATTTAATACATTTAATGTCTAACACACTGTCATCAGTCAGAAGTCAAGGTACTTGTATATGTGGCAATACAGTCAATAGCAAAAAAAAAATGATAGAACAGGATCTTTTTTTTATTATTCCATTATCCTGTGATCAGAACAAGAAAACTTCTTTATTATCTTTAGTATCTTGGTTTCTGAGTGTCATTTCCCAAGTGTTATCACTCTGAGATTATTCTACACTACTTATATCTTTCCTTCCTGTCCATCTTAAGAATGCATATTGCAGAAATCACTAAGCAATATCTTCTGTAAACTGAGGTTTAAACTTTGATGTGCCATATACTGAAAAGAGAAGTTAATTTGAAGACAAGTTTCAACACCAATTTTAGATGAAACACAATACTATTATCTCTGATACTACCTTATAAATTTTTTAAAAGGTTGATTTCTGTTGAAAGCTCTTCAGTAAACCATTGTTTATTAATTGCCTCTGTTCATTCTCTCTTTAATAATAAAAGAAGCACCGTTAATGAATGTGTCTGTTCTGCCTTAGGTATTATATCCACCTCTAGAGCATACAAAAAGCTTTACATGACGAAGCCAGTAGTCTTAATGATCTTTTACAATGCATTTTCATTAAGATTTGGTCTAGCATGCATCTCTTTTGAATGCACATTCTTTTAGGAATTCCAGAATAAAATTATTTTCCATCAAACAAAGAAGTAAATATCTTTGTATACTATATATATCATCTATTTTATGTGAAATGGACCAGAATTATAGTACACTACATCATATGCACTGGAGCTTCTTTGATTAACCTTATTATTTAAATCTGCCACTTCAGTATAAAGTACATGGCTTTGATTCTGTGAAGTGCAATTATTGTATTGCATTACTGGCAACTTTGTTGCTAGAATAGAGATTTTTTGTCTGATTAAATTCAAGTAATAAAAGATGATGAATCATACAGAACAGACGTAAATCTCAAATAATTTATAACCAGAATTACAGACTAGCTGATAATAATCAAATAAAACTTACTCAAAACAGCACACACTTGTTCGTTATATTCTGTAGTTTTCTTTCTGATGGTTCCCTAAATTATGTACTTGAAATCATAGAATCATAGAATACCAGGCTGGAGGGGACCTCAAGGGTCATCTGGTCCAAACTTTTTTGACAAAAGCACAGCCTATACACGATGGCCCAGCACCCAGTCCAGATGAATCTTAAAAGTGACCAATATGGGGGATCCACCACTTTCCTGGGGAGATTATTCTACTCGCTGATTGTTTTCATTGTGAAATATTTGCACTTCGTGTCTACTTGGAATCTCTACAGGAGTGACTTGTACCCATTATTCTTTGCCCTTTCCATGTGACTCTTTGTAAAAAGAAAGTATTTTATCTTCTTTAGGGCCATCCTTTAAATACAGGAACATGGTAATAAGGTCTCCCCTAAGTCTTTTTTCTCAAGGCTGAATAAACCCAGTTCTTTTACTCTTTCCTCCTATTTCAGGCTTCCCAGTCCTTTGATCGCCTTTGCGCCCCTTCTCTGAACCCTCTCCAGCCTGTGTGCATCCTTTTTGTATTGTCAGGACTAAAACCAAACACAGTATTCCAGGTGGGGCCTGAAAAGTGGTGAGTAGAGTGCATCTCTGATGGTAACATTCTTGTTGGTGCAACCCAGCATCCTGTTGGCTTTCAGTGCTTGAACAGCACAGTGCTCACTCATATTGAGCTTGTTGTCCATCAGTACCCTAGGTCCCTTTCTAAAGACCAGGTAGATCCTTGACTGTTCTATATTCCTGGATTATATTTTCCCATAGGCAAGACCTTACACTTGTCCTTGTTGAATTTCATGAGGTTCTTGTTAGCTCACTCTTCCTGTACCCACATTCTGCATTATTCCACTATTCATGCCTTCCTGGGTGGTTCTCCCTTCTGAAGTGTCTACTTCCCCAATCAATTTGATATCATTGACTTTATCATTGACCTAATCCCATTATCCAGATCATTTATCAAGATATTAAACAGTGCTGGGTCACACACAGATCCCTGGAGGACCCCACTTCTGGCAGGTTCCAGTTTGAAAAGGAGATGTTCACCACCACGGTGCAGCCTGTCAGCCAGATCCCCACCCCCCACACAGACCACATGTCTGCATCATAATGCATCACTTTCTCCGGAAGGAGGCTGTGGGAAACCATGCCAAAAGCCTTGGAGAAATCCAGATAGACAGTGTCCACCTCACTCCACAATCAAGTGGACAGGTTACTTTGTCATAGAAGGCAATCGGGTTTGTCAAATATATTTTCCCTTGCTGAACCCATGCTGGTTTTTCCCAGTAATGTGGTTCATCTGACTTGTGCCTGACCCAGGAGGATTCATTCCATAACTTTCCCAGATACTGAACTAAGACTGATGGGCCTATTACTTCTTGGATCCTCCTTTAAGCCAAAGAAAACAAAGATATTTATGTCCTCAAATAAAATCTGTCTCTTTAGTCAAGTTTTAGAGGACATCTTTTCCTGCTCTTCATTTGAAACTTAACCACTTTGGACTAAGTTGGATTACCTGCAATTAGGAAGATTCTAAAAGCATTAACACACGTAATTTTCTCTTGGTCAATTTTATTATTGAATACTGTGAAATATTGGCATAGAACATGCTGTACTAAGCTTTAGTATGGACACAACATCTAACAGTGTTTATTTTTATGGAGTATATCTGAGCTTTAGAGAAGTCTTGCATTATACCAATTACTCAAAGATTTTTCTCATCACACAGTGTATGCCTCCAAAACTGACAATGGATTCTGTTAAAATAACTGTTATTTTCATAACTAAATTAAAAAGGGTGCTGTAAGAAAAAAAACTTCAAGACAAAAGGCAGGTTTTAGCTGCCTTGATATACATTTGGGTGAATTAGCAATTTTTTCAGGAAAAATTACCTCCAAATGGAACAGGAATTTATTTCAGGATTAAGAACAGATTTATCTTGATTTAAAGATCCTATTGTATGAACATATATACCTCCTGCTCCCCATTTTCCCCTTAAGGATTTTAGTTATTCAGGAAAAAATATTTTTGCATAAGCACAGTCTTTTTTTCCCCCTTTATCTAAATCTGTTCAATAATTAGGGGTTGCAGAGCATTATAAGATACATACAGAGATTATAAAACATGGTAATCACTTTGAAGGGAAAACACTTTGGAAACTTTCAGCTAGGAATTAAAATACAATATCAGTTATGCTTTTAATGTTCAATTCCTACTCCAAAAGCCCACTATCACAGTACATCATAGTAGAAAAAATAAAAGTAAAAAAGCAGGAACACAATTAAGCTATTCTCACTGAATTTTTATGTTGAAAAAGAATAAAATTACTTAAACACTCTAAATATATCCTTTTTCTGACTTTATGGTTATGCAAGACTAATGCAAAGTGCCAGCGGTGCAAAATTTCTATATGCACAAAAAGTATATAGAGTATTTATATATAGTGTAAAGAATGTTTGGCTCTTTATGTGATGTGTAAAAAGAACATTTGATGTCTCAAAATTACACACTGAGCTGATCCATTCACCTAAGTGAACTTTCATGCCAGTATCACCGTGTTCTTTCAGGTTTTTTGTCATACTAAATTGTATATGTGCATGGTCAATAGATAATATGAATATGCGGATATGAATACAAACATAAGTTCCTTTTCTTTTTCTCTGTAAGAGACTTTTCTTTAACTCATTTCACAAGAGTCTTAGTTTTATCCAAATAATGATTGGGGGAATCAAGGACATTTTAATTCATTTTAATATACCTCAAATATAAACCTTTAGCCACCAAACTGAGACAAACAGAGGGTTCAATACTTGGGAATATAACAGTGTTCATTAGGTCTGCAAATGAAGAGAAGTTATTACTTCTTCCTTCCTCTGTGTAGCAGATTACTCTGGTAATGGAGGTCTGAGCAAATGCATAACAGACTTTGAAGGTAAAATATTTTGTTAGTCTCTGAAGATTTGTCCTGTGTGATTTGGAGTCTCTGCTAGTAAGCTACTTTGCCTACTACATTAACAGTTGCAGCATAGAAGCAAAGGTCATGTTTTATATAGCACAGTAAAAAGTTCAGACCCTTCTCCCTCCTATGCAAATGCCTTGACATTCACTTTATATTAGGCGGAATGTTCTTTTCCCTTGTTATTCAGACCAAGAGTTACTTTTTTCATGCAGCTCACTTTTTGTATATTGCAGTCTCCAGATATTGTTATCAACAGTAAATAGGCATGATTTTGCACAATTATGTTCATTATACACTGAAATTTTTCACAGCTTTGTTCAAATTAATTTGCTTTACTTTTCTTTACTTTTATTTTTTTTCTAACAGGAATAGTCTCTTTGTGTGGTTGATATAACACTAATATTTAGAAGAATTTGCTATACTAAAATCCCCGAAGGAATTTCCAAATAATGTGCATCAAATATGTAGAGCTGTAATAATAAAGTATGAAACATATTTTCAATGCAATATGGGTTCTTCGCCTCAGAATCAAAATTGTCTAAAAACAACTGTATGAATGATCCTATAAAATATATGGCTGCTTTAAAATTCGCTAAGGCAATAACCAAGGTGACATAAAAGTCAACTAAAATAATCTCTACAGAGCACAAAAGAGAGAAAGGGGAGGGGAGAGTGGTGAATTGGTTGTATTGTTCTTTAGCGACTGCAAAATAATTTCTCTATATAGGAACTAGGATTTATCATTATCTTTGTGATTCATCTATTTCTGTAAACAAATATTTCAAACATGCAAAATAAATGACCTCTATAAGCAAATATTTGGTCACAGGGCAATTTAAAATCTGCCTTGCTTCTCCATACTTATACAAGTCCAATTAACTGAGATACTAACTGGTAAAAATGCTCATTACTTTTTTCTTTTTCTTCTTATTTTTATCTTTTTTCTTTTTTCCTTTTTCCTTTTATCTTTTCTTCCTTTTTTTTCCTTTTTCTTTTTAATCTTTTTCTTTTTCCTTCCTCCTGGGTATATTCATGAACTTTGTTAAACGTATAGAAGACAAATCATATTTATGAAATATTTACTGCTTCTCAACTGCTTGCACTTTCCTCTCCTGTATGCATTCATTGTGTGACTGAAATGTGAATATTTCCAGGGCATAAACTGAGACAGATCTATAACTGTAGAACAGAAGATGTAAAGTAGAATGGCATAGTGATTTTATCATTAAAAAATACCACATGTTTTGATAGTGTGTAGACTGTTCAAAATAATTTCATCCCTGCAAAGTAGTTACAAGAATTCCAGTGGTGTCTTTGAAGTGTTGATTACTTCTGCAAACAAGCATTAATTTCAGTACAGTTCATCACTCATTTGGCAGAACTCATAATTTGTCTTTTGCTTTCTTCTAGATGCAGTCTCCCTGCAACACAGTGACATATCACAATGTGATCATGGTCTGGATTAGGGTTTAAAAATTCCCCAACTGATAAATATTTCTTTTTATGGCTCAGATCATAGGATTAAACTATACCTTAGTCCTGCAGGGTTGCAGTTTTTCACAGTTACAGCCTCCTAGGCCAAATAAACTGTAAGAAAGGTGTTCTAAAAGGTCTGTTCTGTTACTGATCAATTCTTTCACTAACCAAAATAAATGTCTTTTCAGCATCTCTGGAATTCTTGAAACTGAGTAGTTTTAGAAGAAAGTGGAGAATAAACACAAGAATGGAAGAATAAACTAATCAAAACACTTCTCTGGAAATAACTTGAAAAAAAACTATGATGACGACTAGTTTTAGGTCTCCTTAGAAGGCTTAGAAGTCAAGAAGACTTAACTAGAAATGTCTCCTTAGGAATCTGTAACTTAATAGATAGACAATCAGCAGTAAAACTTATTTCTTACAGGTTCTAAAGCCCTGGTTGTACAAACCCATTGCAATAATTTATTCACTTCAGTGAGGAAGCTGCATTACACTCCAACTCCCCCTAGTTTCTATCTGTTGTCAGTTGTGGGGGATCCATAGGGTAACTGAGATTACCTTATAGCTGAATTAANTAGAGTGTATGTATATGAAGTAGATCAGGAGTACTTTTTTACAAAACTATAGACCAATTAATTTTATGAAAATATGTTACTGGTAGAACAGAGGAAATAATCTTGCAGCACAACTGCCTCCAGGATAGCAGGCCACCTAGTAGCCAAAACTGGATCAATACAATAACCAAACCACTGCAAATTCAAAATTAGACTTGAAAAAGATACAGAATAACGAGGTATGGGAGAACAGAAAGAGTTCTTGTCTTGTAAAAGAAATTGGGAACCTACTGAGTGCCTTAAAAAAGGGTTCAGGACACACATTGAAGTTCAGAATAAACACCATAGTCAGAGTACAGAATGATGAGATTTTTGTTAAAGTATATTAGTATTTCTTATTAAGGAATATTCTGCAAAGCTTTGTCTCAGAACATTGCTTTGGCGTTGGAAACCTTGCCTTTGAGTTACACAGCTCCAGAGGAAAAAAAATCATCAGAATAAAGTATTTGTTGCTGAGAAACTGTGGAAAGTGTCAACTGCTAGTGAAAAGTTTTCCGAATACTTAGGATTCAGAATGATAACTGAACAGGATGTATACTTGCTCAAATGCATCTACTGAACAATTTGAATAAGTGAAATTCATATAGAGTAAATGTAAGCTTCATTCTTGGCTGAATCTAAACCTAGGAAGATAAACAGAATAAATGAGCATGCGTGAAGCCGAATAGCATGAAGCTCATGGAAAAAAGAATTTACTTAAAGTGTGTTTTTTATAATCCCTCATTTGACCAACAGCCTTTGAATGAAGAATTTTACAGATGTAAATGTACATTAATGTGCTTAAAAGTTGAATTAACAGCTCTAAGTAGTTTCTCCATTCCTTATGTATTCGGGCTACCACAGGTGAGTTAGAAAGAATGTACAAAAAGAATTGTGCATAAAATGTTTGCTGGTCAAGTGCTACATCTTTAATGTTAGCAATATGTTTCATCAAAGTGAAGACTCAATCATACTCAAAGAAACATTAATATTCTAAGCTTGCTTTTTGTATGGATTGTGTTCCCTGGGATCACTCTAAATCAGCAGACATGTAAAAATTTCTAATTCGTTGCTGTACTTTAGGGCAAAGATGTAGTAGAGAATCTGTTAGGAAGGAGTTAATTGCATTGAGCGAAATAGTCAGATTATGTTTTAAACATTTTGGTTTTCTAGTATAATTAAATTAAAATGCCTACTTTATTTATCAGATCTCCCTTGAAATGTTTTATTAATCAGATCTGTAGGTCTCTAGGCTTATGACTGCATTGACACTTTAATTTCTTCCAACCCAACATTTTTTTATTTTATACTTACGTGTAGGTTTTAATGAAAGCAACTTAATTCTGCCACAAATTTAAGTTTCAGGATGCCCTAGAATATTTTCAGATGGTAAATAAATATTATTTTTACAAAATATGATAGTGATAGTTCCATACTTTTTTTTTTTGGTTGGTGATGATTTAAAGAGCCTAAATCTCAAGAAACAGAAGCAGCATGTTTATAAACTGTGGGAGCAGAGAGGGGGAAAATCCTTCTATCACCATGGCAGCAAGTGGTCTTTGTCAATGCCTGTGCTTATGCTTTGCATAAGAAGAGAATATAGTGATTTAGACTGCAGGATTGCAACGTTGTTTTGAAAATGCACTAGGACCAGACGAAATCCACTGTTCTGGGAAGTCTGAAAATGCAATTAAAAACAGACTAATGATGACAGCAAGGTGTTTACTAGCTTACACTGAAGGCTATGAACTTCAAATATTTCAGCCAAGGGTGAAATAGCATCTGCATTATTAACCAATCTTAGGACCTACAATATGACAACTGCACCTGGAATCCCCAAGAAATTTTATAATGGCAGATTTCCCATAAAAATAATCTTTTTTTAAGATCATAAAAATGCAGAGCAGTTGAGGGAAGAATGTAGACACAGCAGTACCTTCCCATCACATTTCTGAAAGTTTTATCTCACTGTTCTACAAAGATTTATCAGCTTGTAGTATTTGATGTATACAGGAACTCAGCCCAGAATCTACCACCTGCATTTCAGAAAATATTGTCTCCTTAGGGGAACCTAATTACAAAACAAAATCAAGGAATCTTGAATGATAAAGACCATTTGTATGTCCAGTTATGGCCAGTCCATTAATGCAGCTACATGAATACAGAATCAGAGTCAGATGAACCAGAGTGTAGTAAAGACAGAGGTTATCATGACACTGAATGAATTTTATGTGAAAGTAAAATAACAGAATAAAATCTTCTCTTGCAGACCTCAGCTGCCAACAGAGATTTTAAAAATAAAATCTGATTGTGAGTGTGGTGGATGGGTACATAATTTCCACATTTTTCTAGAACAAACCCAAGGAACCCTGTCCTCTCTTAGTCATCATCTCACTCAGCCACACAAGAGAAGCAATATTCTTCCTGGATCTAAAAATAGGTCCTCCAGTTTCAGTGCTTAGATATCTTCCTCTGAATCTATTTCAGCCTTAAACATTTTTGCAGACGGGTGATGACATCTGAATAAAATAGTTTCTTTCAGATGGAATTATGTCAGCCTTCCATAAGCAGAATTTTTTTTTTTAAGTATCTTTTCTGGATGTATCTTGCCTGACTTAAAACAATTGCCTTTTACACAGCCATGTGCTTTTACAGCCAACAGTTGCTCCATAAGCATTTAATCAAGGAAGTCTAACTCCTATTCATCTGCTTACATGCAGTGAGCGCCAAGTCTACATCTAAAAGTCTTGTTATTAAAAATCATCCTTTTTACTTTGCATTGATTACTGATCACTCTTTTATTAATATTATATATTATATTCCAAGGGCATAGGAAGAAGCATATGAAATCCAACTCAGTTTTAAGGAGACTACAGCTGTGTAATTAACATATTTCATTTCAAAATTTGCATTTTTTTCCACCAGAGCTGTTAACAAAAATAATATAGAAGATAGATCCCCACAATTGTACAAATATTCTAAAAGTTTTCTACTATACTATCAGCACAAACAGTTTGTGCCTATTTCTCATAGTTCTTATACTTATACCCAGAGAAAAATGATATGTCACATGACAACTCTAATAAATCTTATGGATTTTATCTGTATAAAAACCAGATCTTTTAAAAAAGATTAACATCAGAGTGTGTTAAAGTCTAACTTTGACAGGTGTGGTTGCTTTTGATCTAATTTCTAATTTTGGTCTATACTTATTCCTCTTCTCTGTTCCTCAGGGCAGCACCTGAGTTCTACATCTACCAGTTCTTGCTCACTCAGATAAAAAATTTCTGTGTAGTTCTGAAAGTAAGTTAAGCTTCTACAATGTAATACAGACAGAGCACAGTCTTCAATTATTTCCAATTTTCACCTCTCTTAGGCCTCTGAGATTTACTATATTACAAATTTAATTGCTTTCTTATTCTCAGGAAAACAGGAAACTGTAGATTTATTGGTGAAAAATCTGAGATAGAAACATGGTTGTTTTTATGTGCACATCCCATGGATTCAGACTAAAACCTGGATTTTCAAGCTTAAGCAATTTTTAAAAAGTGGGGAAGAGGTGGCTGTAAGACAGCAATCACTTGCCAGTGGGACATATTGTCCCTTGGACAATTTGAACTGAGAAGCCTCAGTGGGAGGTGATGTCTTCCGCCATCTTCTGCTAGTAGACAAATTACTAACTAGAAAACTCAGGGCTTCTTCTTTTTAACAAGAGCTGAGGAGGCATATTTGGTGAAGATCATGTTCTGTAAGTCCACATATGCTGACTGTAATTAAGTAAATTAATCAGAATCAATTCATGATGTTATAATGTCATGCATGAAGAAAAAGTTAATGAAAATATGAAAGTATATGAAAAAAAGTTTAAAAATTTACTGAAACAAATATGAACATCTAAATTGTTTGGTTTTCCTGCCAAATAACTGCTTTCATGAAAATCAAACCAAATTCCTTCTGATTGATGTAAAATTATTACATTTTCAAAATTATTTTCGAGAACTGTTTATTTAAATGGTTGTAGTTAAAAGTATCTTCAACATCCAGGTGTTAAAAAGTTTGTGTAAAAAAAGAGGGGTGTTTTCCATAACACTGTTTCAGAAAACCCCCCGTGGAGTTTGCTTTCAACTTCTTTGAAGATTTTCCAACCTGAGAATGAGAGGGAAATATAAAATACAAAATACTTCCCACAAGGAAAACACTTTCCTTTCCAAATCATGAAAATTCCCAAGAGAGGAAGATCTTGAATATATTTGAAAGCTGTGCTTTTTGAAGGGATTATTAGCCACAAAGATTTTTTTTATTAAAACCCACTTGTGGGAAAGCTGTTCATCAACCTCACTTTACTAAGTCCCTTGGGCATTCCACACCATATCGAAAGCTACAAGCTAAAACCTGAAACCAAAAAATGATAACAAATACAAGACAAAAATGCAGCAAATATCTGTGGTGATTATTCTCTTCCTTCTAATCCTATTGTCTGCTATTCTTCCCTTTTTTCTCTTTAACAAAAGTACTTGAAAAAGAACTTTGACAAAATTATTTGTACGTTATGTTCAAAATCTCTTTTTACAAGTCTTGTTTTCTTTTTCTTTCCTTTATGTGTGAAAGAGATTAAATCCATTTATAGATGTATCATTAGTTTTTATTTGTGACTTTTTATACTTCAGTTTCATCTGTTTTCTGTAGCCCTGAGTTATTTATATATCTTCTCATTTAAATAGCTTTTGTTAT
This sequence comes from Dryoscopus gambensis, assembly GCA_013389985.1. NCBI lineage: Eukaryota > Metazoa > Chordata > Aves > Passeriformes > Malaconotidae > Dryoscopus > Dryoscopus gambensis. Next base: position 69,312 of record WEIT01027113.1, read on the forward strand.
TATGTAAAGGCACTTTAAAAATATTTCTTTTTGATTGCAGAGTCATTCTGTCTTCCATCTATTTTTTTAAACTCTCAGATCAAGTCATGTAAGCAGAAGTGGTTTTCTGTTTTATTTCCAACATCACTTGTTTTAAATCTTCTCATCACTCTATGTCAATATTCAGCCTGCAACTCTGAAAGTTTACAAGCTGGTGATGGCCTAACATGCCAGACAAGATCCATCCAAATCCAATTCTCTGCTTAAGGAAGGTCTGGGCATTAAGAGATCCCCAGCATGACTCACCTTTTTGTCTCTAGGATTCATTAAATATAAGATTTTCAAGACCTGATGCAGTAGCACCGTCTGAATTTCCCATCACATTCCAGGAAACTTTACTTTTTTGAATTCTAAAACAGATCTATTTTTGATGTTATTTTCATGTCTATTTCCACATAAAACCACAAGAAGTGCAGTTCCCAGACATTGTTCAAGCCAACCTCCCACTTTTCTGAGTGTGCTAAATCCTTGTGTTTTGAACACGGATCACAGAAATCTTAGGTGAAACAACCTTGCTCTGCACCCATCAGATGAGCTTATATATCCAACTCTAATGAGGTTAGAGAGGACTGAACTTCAGCACTGATTCCCATCATGATCTGCCAGTTTAAGCATTCAAGGTTGCCTCTATCAGCCTCAAACTCTCTTCTTAGGCCATCTCACATGGTGAGAGCTTGCCTTCCAGTGCAGTTGGTATCAGAGAACAAATTTGCAGGATACCTTTTCCTTCCATAGGACTGAAAATGCTTAGGGAGGCTTCCTTAATTTGAGACTTCAAGCCTTTTTGAAGCTTGCAGAGCTCTGCCACATAACAGTCTTTTTATTATTCCCAATAGTGGCTTTGCTCTTTGACACAGAAACCACTAAGTGACCTTCTCACAAAAACGATTTCTTCAATGTTAGGAGGTCTGCCAGCTGTACCTGCACTGATGGAACTTGTCGCTATGACTCAGAATTGATCAATGACCATCTACCCAAGAAAAAGTTACAGTGTCCAAGCCTTGCAAATACACACCTTATCTTAGCACAGACAATCTCTTTTTATTTACAGATGTTGTTTCTGAAATCATCTATGCTCTTACTTTATGGATTACTTGCTTGAATTCTGTCCATCACCAATCTGCTCTTCTTACCAGCTGATGAGCAAACACAGAAGCAAAATAGCCTTCACTTATCTATCAATCCTGTCAGTAATGAGCAACGAGCACAGGATTAAATAAATGGTTGTTGGCTGTGGCAGTTTTTGTAAGGCTTCAGTTGTAGGGAAAATATAGCAATTCCTGAACTATGCATTCTCCTTTAAAGGCTGTTTTACTGTGGGGAGAGTTCAAAGGAATTGTCAGCTACAGAGAACCTTTGCTCTTCTCCTGATTTTTGTTCTGCACTTTGGTCACCACTTTTGGACTCTGTTTTGAACTATTACCAGTGCATCATAGTTTTGTGAAACCTTTTACCCTCTCTGTCTTTATCTCCCAAAATCATAAGGAGCCAGGCATTAGGAGAAGACTACATGATTAGGTTAAATGCTGGTGTGTCTCTTCTAATCAGTGATGATTATAGAAAACTAAACATGAGTATTAAGAGAATTGCCCCAGTTATCGGCTCTAAGACAGGTGATTGAAACTAAATTCTCTTTTTCTTAAGTGATACAGTGATCATTATGGTTAAATTTAAATCTAAAGTGAGTCACTTTCAGCTAAATCAAAGCAGAGTAAGAACAAGTATAGATGTAAGCAGTGATGAAGCTCAACAAATTGAATAAACTTAGGTAAGGTAATGTGTAGTCATTAGTAGAATTTTCTTTGGTAACTTTAGTTTCAAAGAATCCATTTCAAAATCTCAGATTTGAAAGGCAGAAGTAAAAATTGTGACATCTGAAGTTGATCTGATGAAAAGTAGACCTTTAAGCCATAAACAGGAGATTTTTTTTTTTAATGTGTACATGACAACAAGACATCGTCCTCCATGGCTTCATCCTCCTTCATGATAAACCAATGGTTTATCACCAAGAGCCTGGCAAAAGGCTTAACATCACTTGCAAGCGATATTCTCAGAAAGACCAGTGAAGTATGGAATAAGATCTGCATCCAGAGTTTACAGATTTTGTACTTTGCTTTGACAGTAGAGGAGAGGAGGGGAAGGTGAAAAGGAAACTGAAACAGTGCATGAATTAAGATGAGAGGTAATTGCATCCAGAAGCCCTGTGTTGCTCTTCAAGTAACAGTACATGTATATGTAGGCACACAAGGATACTATTTTGTCCTGGTTTGACGGGAAGGGAGTTTTTAAGGAAGTTATAGTCAAACCAATCATGGGTCAGAAGTGAATATTGACATCTGGTATGACCACTGAAGAGATTTGTCACCTCTGAGAACATAGGGAGATAAAGGAGAGAATCACAGAGGAACTTCCTTTTGTGTTCTGGTCGTAGAAGGGAG
>WEIT01027115.1:25474-60683 GCA_013389985.1 Dryoscopus gambensis
GAAGTTGTGCCCCCCAGACCACTCTGGGTATCAAGTTTTGCCCCCCATGCCTCTGCGTGTGAGTTTTTGCCCCCAGAGCCTCTCAGGGTGTGAAGTTTTGCCCCCCAGGCCAGTTTGGGTGTGAAGTTTTGCCCCCTCAGGCCTCTCTGGGTGTGAAGTTTTGCCCCCCAGAGCTTCTCTGGGTGTGAAGTTTTGCGCCCAAAGCCACTTTGGGTGTGAAGTTTTGCCCCCCAGAGCCTCTCTGGGTGGGAAGTTTTGCCCCCCAGAGCCTCTCTGGGTATGAAGTTTTGCCCCCTAGGCCAGTCAGGGTGTGAAGTTTTGCCCCGGAGGCCACTCTGTGTGTGAAGTTTTGCGCCCCCGGCCTCTCTGTGTGTGAAGTTTTGCCCCCAGAGCCACCCCGGGTCCTGGCAGCTCAGCCCCACGTCACGCTCCGAGCTGCCCGTGCCGGGCAGTGGCAGGAGCCTCCCTTGCCTTCCCTCTTTCCCAGCTCCTCAATCCATTTTTCCAGAAACCTGGCAGCGTTTTGACCCAGGTGCCAAAATCTCCGGCTCCCAGCACAAGCTCTGCCGGAGATTTTCTGCCCACAACCCCCGCCGTGCCTCAGTTTCCCTCCCTGCCAAACCGGGCTCAGCGCTGAGCCCCCGGGCAGGGCGCGCTCGCAGCCATTTCGCAGCGGCTGTGCTGGGTTATTTTTTTACCTCCCCCTGGTTCCTCCCCCCCAGCAGCGCCTTTTGCAGCAGTTCCCACTAATTAGCAACCTAATGGGGCCGGCTCCAGGTGCCCGGGGCGGGGGGCTGCGGCTGCCTGGCACGGGATGTGCCGCTGGCACACGGGGCTGGGAAGCCAAATGCGAAACCTGGCGCGGCCCCGGCCGGTGAGAACCGCTCCCAGGTAAATAAATACGCGCTCGCCAGCGCCTCGGGCCCGCCGCCAGCCAGGGAAGGGACCTTTTTTTTGTTGTTTTTTAATTATTATTATTTTATTTTTTGCGTCTGAACTTTCTGGGCTGCTATTTCAGGCATAATTAGGGCGATTCAGGCTGCAGAGCCCTTCCTGCCCTCGCCCCGCGCGGCTTCCAGCCCGGGAAGGGGGAAGGGAGATGCGAGGGCCTGGTTGTCTGCAGACATCTGCTCTGCTGCTTCGGTTCCTGGGGATGTCTGCGCTTCCCGCCCACCGTCCTGGGGGAAAACAGGGAATGGGGGCAATCTGCAGTGTGAGGAGAGTTTGGAGGAGCTGGGATGCATCTTGTGCATCCTTCAGGGTTTGAAATAGAGCTGCTGACGCGGAGGTTTCGGGAGCAAGCGCTCGGAGCACCCAGCGCCGCTGATCCAGGTCACGGCGGGATGGACGCGCGTGTCCAGCGGCACGGCCACCCCGGGGTCCTTCCGCAGCCTCTGCCGGCCCAGGGGGTCCCGTGGGTGACAAGGGACGTGGAGGTGGCTGCTCGTGTCCCATCCTCCCTCCCTCCCGCCGCGATCCTCTCCTCCTTTGGTGCAGCTGGGCTCCATCAGGGCTCCTTCTCCCCCTGAAGCTCTCCTTCCCAAACAGCGCAGCCATTTCCGACGGGAACGCTTCTAATCACGAGTCCAAGAAGTGCGGTAATTCCTGGACTCATTATTTATCCTGATTTACAGCCCATCCAGCAGCCAGCACACGGTGGCGTGACCTCCGCCGGTCCCGGCCGTGTCTCCCTTGCACATGGGGGGACCGTCGTCCAGTCCAGGAGTGTCCCTGCCCCTGGGGGACACCGGCCCTGCCAGGGACACCCTGGTGGCCGCTGCAGCCTCTCCAGGCTCTGCTCTGCTCTGTTCCCAGATTGCCTCTTCAAAGTGTGTCCCATGAACCGCTACTCTGCCCAGAAGCAGTACTGGAAGGCCAAGCAAACCAAGCAGGACAAGGACAAGATCGCGGACGTGGTGCTGCTGCAGAAGCTCCAGGTGAGCAGGAGCGAGGGACCCAGCGCGGGCAGTGCCCACGAGCTGGGTGGGTGATGGCATCCAGACCTCTGGTGGTGCTGGTTTGGGATGAGAAGGGATTTCCCAGCTGGGTTTGGGATGAGAAGGGATTCCCAGCTGGGTTTTCCCCCTTGTCCCCTGCTCAGCCATGGCTGTGTCACCCTCCTGATGCTCCCTGAGCAGAGCTGCCGTGGCAGAGGGGCTCTGTGAGCACAGCCCTGCACCCTGGGGCACCCCAGGACACCCCTCAGTGCCCCGGGATACCCCTCAGGATACCCCAGGGCACCCCTCAGCTCCCCGGGACACCCCATGCAGGAGGGAGCCCTGCTTCCAGGAGGTGCTCCAAAGGGCTGGGGAAGGGAAAGGCTCCCGTTGGCTTCCCCGAGGTTTGGCCAGGGCCCACGTCAAACATTGCACAACGGCCTCAGGCAGCTGGCGAGGCCTCGCCGATGATTCATAAAACCGAAGCTGGGGAGAGATTCACTAAATCATCTCGTCGGGCCTCGAGCCCGGCGCCGGCCCCACCATCCCCAGCTCTGCCTCGGCCAGGGGGGCTCAGCAGTGCCAGGACAGGGCGTCCTGCCCCGGAGGTGCCAGGACGGGCTCGGTGCCCCGGCCGTGCCCAGCCCTGCGCGGTCCCTGGCACGCGGAGCCCCCGTTTCCCTGCTCCCGTTAGCCCGGGACTGTCACGTCACAGCTGTCCTGGCCTCGAGTGGGCCCAGGGGCTCATTTCTGAGCCTGATTGATTGCGCCTCGCTCAGGGCTTGTCCTAAGGAGGTTCTGCTGTTTCCTCGCTCCTTTCTGCCGCTCCCGGCGGTTCCTTCATGGCCGGAGCCGGGGCAGGAGGGAGCTCAGCCCAGCCCTGCCAAGCTCTGCAAGCACCGGGCTCCGGCCTGCCCCTTATCAGGGAGGCTGATAAACGGCCGAGAACCTCTCCCGGCCCACGGAGATGATTTCTTGAGGCGGGAGCAGCCCGGTCTGGAGCGGGCGAGCCCTGCCTGCGATGCGATGCCCGCGGTCGCCTTTCCGAGCTCGTGCCCCTCGCTGCTGCGTTTCTGTGGGTGTAAAGCCCCGGGTTTTCTCGGACCAAAGCAGCTCAGAGAGGCTGTGGGGGCTTTCCAGCCCCTCTGCTGATGTCTCCCGGTACTCCCTGCCCCCTGATTCCCTGTGGGTATCCCCGACACCCCGTTCCTGCGCTTGGGGACTGACCCCACCCCACCCCAGGGGCAGCGTGGGGACATCAGCCCTGGGAATTTGTGCTTGGAGCAGGCGGTTCCCACTGCCAGCCCCAGCGGCCGGCGGCGAGGGAGCGCTCAGATCAGGAGGGAGATTTGGGACATCCCGCGGTGCCGGATCTCCCATCAGAGCCCTGTTGCTCCGTGGGGTTGTTGTTAAACTCCCGGAGCCGCAGCAGCGCGGGATTTCTTGGCAGCAGGGTTTGTTTTCCTCACGGCAGCAGCCAGCACTGCAGGGTGGTGAGGGTGACCCCAGGTGGCACCCAGAGCTCTGTGGGGACAGGTACCAGGCATGTTCAGAGCTCTCGCCTGCTTGGGCACTCAGGACCTGCTGCCCCATCCTCCCTCCCAGTGCCAAGCCGTGATTCCAGGTGTTTCCCAGTTCCTCTGCCCTCGGTGAAAGCGGTGAGAGTGGGATGGGGAGGGGCAGAGGCTGTCCCAGCTCCATCCCTCGCCGTTCCCGTCCCAGCTGCGGGGGAGCCCTGGGCTGGAGCTGCCCTGGCTGTGCCCAGCCCGGCGCCGCCGGGGCTGTCGGCGCTCCCTCGCCATTCCCAGATTTGCTGTGGGAGCAAGTTCCTGCCTCGCTCCGCGTGTGTCAGCATCCCACGGCTGCTCCCGCTGCTGGAGCCAGCGCGTGGGAAATGTCTGTGGTTTTGGAGAGGGGCTGCCCAGCCATTCGCTGCTGGGGACCCATCCTGACGCATCCGCGGCAGCAGGTCCGGACCTGCTCCGTCTGCGGGCATGGCGCCGCTGGCATGGTGCCTTTGGCTGCTCGGTTTTGGTGCTGCCAAGAGCCCCCGGTCCCCACAGCCCCCGGTTTGGGTGTTTTGCCCCAGTCCCCAGCCTGTGCCCGGCATCCGCTTTTGGTGTTCTCCCAAAACCTGCTCTCCTGGCGGGATTTTGGTGCTGTTTTGTCCCTGTCCTAATTTTTAAAGTCCTCAATTGAAAACCCTCGTGGACTTCCCGGGGCTGGTCAGGGCCACCCCGTGGCCCAGGGCTGAGCTCTTGGATGCTCCGTGATGTGGCCCTGGGGGACAGAGGGACGCTGATCCCGCATCCCAGCCCGTCCCATCCTTCCCAAAGCCAAGGCTGGGAGTGACCCTGCTGGGATTTGCTGGCAGGGAGGGAGAGGGTGCTGCTCCACACTCAGCATTTCTGCTTTTGGAGCAGCACGCGGCCCAGATGGAGCAGAAGCAGAACGAGACGGAGAACAAGAAGGTGCACGGGGACGTGGTGAAGTACGGGAGCGTCATCCAGGTAACGGGGGGAACACGGATCCAGCACAGATCCAGCACGGATCCAGCACGTCTGGGAAGGGGCTGGTGGGATCTGGGCAGCCCTGGGGGGCTGCACTTTTCATCTCTCCCGCCCTTGGCTCCTCCAGCTGCTGCACATGAAGAGCAACAAGTACCTGACGGTGAACAAGCGGCTGCCGGCGCTGCTGGAGAAAAACGCCATGCGGGTGACCCTGGATGCCACCGGCAACGAGGGCTCCTGGCTCTTCATCCAGCCCTTCTGGAAGCTCAGGAGCAACGGGGATAACGTGAGCGTGGGGCCCGGCAGTCCCTGGAGGGGTGCGCAGAGAGCTCCGTGCCAGGGCTCGGCTCCCCGCCGGGCGCCCGGTCTCACCCTCGCTCCCCCTTTTCCCGTTTTGCTCCCCAGGTAGTCGTGGGAGACAAAGTCATCCTGAACCCCGTGAACGCCGGGCAGCCCCTGCATGCCAGCAACTACGAGCTGGCTGACAACGCTGGCTGCAAGGAGGTACAGGGGGGCTGGGCTGTTGTTTTTCCTTCTTTTTTCCTTTTTTTCCTTTGTCCCGGGATCGTGACCGTGCTCTCCCGCTCCGTAGGTGAACTCGGTCAATTGTAACACCAGCTGGAAAATCAACCTGTTCATGCAGTTCTGCGACCACATGGAGGAAGTGCTGAAAGGGGTGAGGAAGGAGGTTTGGCTGTGTGGGACCCGACGGGGGGGACAGGACGTGTGAGCAGCGGCTTGGCGCTGTGACAAGGGCAGGAAAGAGGTGCTGCCTTAATTCTTGGGAGAATTCATCACCTGGAGAACAGCACAGCGAGGTGGAACGGGGTATTTTAGGATCTGCTGGCGGCAGGAAGCCAAGGGCACAAATTACCCTCCAGCTCGGGGTGTTCAATTGACGCTTGGGGACAACCCCAGGCCCACGCGGTGCCAGCAGTGGCTCCTTGTGCGGGGCCGATTGGCAGCTGCTCAGCCCTGCAGCGGGGTGGCTGTTGCCTGGGAAAGGAACTTTCCCTGCCGAGCTATTGTTCGGGGCCGAGGTCCTCCAGGAAGCAGCTGGACGGGTATGGATTGTCGGGATCACACAGACCCTCGTCCCAGGCGCTGTGCTCATCCCAGCGTCCCCCATCCCCGTCCCGGGGGGATTTAATGCCTTAAACACGTCGGGGAGCGGAGCCTCTGCCTGCTCCGGCGGTGCCAAGTGATGGATTCACATCCGTTTATCTGCTGGGGGTGGGAGCAGCGGCGTCGCTGCACCGACAGCAGGAGCAGTGGCAGTGCGGGGTGCCCTGTGCCCCATCCCCTGGGCTCCGAGGAGCATTTGTGCTGCCTGGGGCAGCTTTTAGCAGAGCTCGGGGAGGTTGGGTGGGGAGAGGTGACAGCGCCCTGCGGTCCCCAGGGTCCCACGGTCCTGCCGTGCGGCTGGGAGCTGTGTCCAGGAGGAATCCCCTCCCCTCTGCAGCGTGGAAGAGGCACTGCATTGCCTTGCAGGAGAGCCATGGAGAAATTTCTCCACTGATTGAGTGGTTAAACATCAGAACAGCTCCCCAGGACAGTCGCCATCCCTGGAAGTGCTCAAAAATGAGTAGACAGACACTTCAGGATGTGGTTTCGTGGGCATGGCGGTGAAAGGTTGGGCTTAATCGTCTTGGAGCTGAAAGATTGAATGATTCTTTGTCTCCCACTGCCGTGTCCCGGTGCAGGGGGACGTGGTGAGGCTGTTCCACGCCGAGCAGGAGAAGTTCCTCACCTGCGACGAGTACAAGGGCAAGCTGCACGTCTTCCTCCGCACCACCCTGCGCCAGTCGGCCACCTCGGCCACCAGCTCCAACGCCCTGTGGGAGGTGGAGGTGAGCGGGGAGGGCATGGAGGGGGTGTCTGGGGATGTCTCAGTCCCTCCTGTGCCGTGGCTGAGCTCTCCCGTGCCTCTGCCAGGTGGTTCACCACGACCCGTGCCGAGGGGGAGCCGGGCACTGGAATGGCTTGTACCGCTTCAAGCACCTTGCCACGGGCAACTACCTGGCAGCAGAGGTAAGGGGGTGGCAGAGGGGTGCGGGAACGTGCCCTGGGGCTGTGGCACCCCTTGCACAGGCAGTGCCCACCTCGGGCAGGGAGTGATGCCCAGCGCTCCCTCTGGTCCCCTCCGGTTTGCTCTGGGAGCCCCTGTGACTCCTCCGTGCTCGCAGGAGATGCTGACACCTGACCGTCGTCATCACTGACCTGGTTTAGGGCCAGACTTTCCCCTCTTAAACCCCACAGTGAAGGGGTTCACTTGCCCGGATGGCTTGGCTCCTTTTGGGGCCCGGGGGGACAGAAGGGGGCGGCTGGGGCGTTGCTGTGCTCACCCCGTGCCACGGGACCGTCTGGCGCAGCCCGGGGTGCTGCAAGGGGGCCCTGACTCATCCCGCCGGCCTCCCTGGGACAGGCTGGGGGCAAAACCTGGGTCTGGAAGCGCCTTCTGCCGGGTTTGTCTGCGCCCGACCAAGGCCAGCTCGAGGCCTCCTGACAGAGGCACGCAGCAGTGGCTGCGCTCGGACCGTGGGGTGCGTTTGGCACTGCCAGGACCGGGGGCTGTGCTCTGCTGCCAGGGCTGCAGGGGCATCCCAGGGATGCTCCCCAGCTGGAGAAGGCACCCAAGGGCAGCCCCCAGGGCCCTTCCATCACTGTGGGATGGAAAACAGCAAATATTGGGGCAAATATTGGGGCTCTGAATGGCTCAGAAAGACACTCTGTTGGCAGCTGAAGAGGAAAGCAGACCTCGGCCTGAGCCCATCCTGGGCTGGTGCTGCTCACTGGGAGCTCAGGGAGTTCTTTCCACCACCCAGAGCCCAGCTCTGCTCCCCTGGGCTCCCCCATCCCTCTCCCAGCGCTGGGGCGCCGTGCACTGGGCGCAGGTCACATCCTCCAGCCCCACCCGGGCAGGTTTCCTCTCTGTGACGTGTTCAGGGAAGGCAGGAGCAGGGATCCCACACCACCCGCAGGGGTTTGGAGGGAGCGAGCGGAAGGACTGACAGCTGCCTTTCATCTCCCTCTTTGACTTTTCAGGAGAACCCAAGTTATAAAGGAGACGTGGCTGAGCCCAAAGCAGCGCCCACGGTGAGCAGAACCGCTGCTGCCGCTGCCCCAAGCACGCCAGCTCTCAGCCAGGGCCCCAAAGCAGGGAAATGCCCCAAAACAGAGCCCTCCGAGGCGGCTACAGCCGAGTTTGCCCCACTGTGCCAGCCCAGCATCGCCACCCCACACTTAGAGCAGCGTCCCCGTGCCCCACCTGCGAGAGCACCCTGCCAAAACCTCTCAGAGGGGTCCCAGTGCATGTTGGCTCCCCAGGCCGGGGGAATGCTCGGTAGATGAGAGAGTTGGACGTTCAGGGGGGTTTTTCTCTACTGTTGGCGAGGTTTGGAGCAGGGGGGGCCTCGTAGCTCAGGTGCATCCACGCCGCTTGTGCTCCGCTCCTGCATCCTGGCACTGCGAGGCTCGGCCCCGGCACAGCTTCTGCTGCGTGCCCCCGATGCCGTGGGCACAGGAGACCCCCGAGCCGGGCTCAGAGACCCCCTCCCCACCGTGCAGGGGGGCAGCAGCCGCGCCAGCCGCAGGAACACCGGGGAGAAGATCAAGTACCGGCTGGTGGCCGTGCCCCACGGCAACGACATCGCCTCCCTCTTTGAGCTGGACCCCACCACGCTGCAGAAGACGGATTCCTTCGTCCCACGGTACGGCAGCGGGGTCGGCATGAGGGGGGGAGGCTGAGTGCTGGGGGAAGGGCGGTGCTGGCGTGTCCCCGTGGGGGTCACTCGCCAGGACATTGTGCTGTTGGCAGGAACTCCTATGTGAGGCTGCGCCACCTCTGCACCAACACCTGGATCCAGAGCACCAACGTGCCCATCGACATCGACGAGGAGAGGCCCATCCGCCTCATGGTACGGCCCCGCTCCCTCCTCCCTGCCTGGGCTCGTTCCCTGTCCCCCGAGAGCTCTTAGGGTGCTCCTTCCCTCCCAGCACCCGGGGACTGAAGCACCCTGGGTGATCCGAAGGGGTGGGTGGACACCAGCCTGGAGCCCACCCCAGTCACCCAGAGCCCACCCCGGTCACCCAGAGCCCACCCCAGCCCCTCTGATGGGAACAAACTGGGCCACTGGTGTCGGCGGGGTTGGTGGCAGACGCTGGGGACACAGCTGGCATTGCCCTGTCTGTGTGATGCTGCTTCCCCGTTGCTTCCCAGCTGGGCACGTGCCCCACCAAAGAGGACAAAGAAGCTTTTGCCATCGTCTCCGTGCCTGTGTCCGAGATCCGGGACCTGGACTTTGCCAACGACGCCAGCTCCATGCTGGCCAACGTGGTGGAGAAGATGAACGAGGGTTTCCTCAGCCAGAACGACCGGAGGTAAAAGGCCCCTGGGAGATGGGGCCGTGCTGGGCTCCTCCAAGGGCTCCCCAGCAGGACGAGGCCCCTGCCTGGTGCTGGTGCCAGCGCTGCCCTTGCTGCCCTGCCCACAGCCCCAATCCCCGCCTGCTTCTCCCAGGAGCCTGGCGAGGAAACCAGATAACAGCACAGCCCCGCTCCGGCCCCTCCTAGAAAAATATCCTAGAAAAATATCCCAGAAAAATATCCGAGGGGCTGGGAGATGGCCCCGCGATAGGGGCAGCCGCCTTAGTCACCGCATTATTTTTAGGTGGGTGGGTTCTTGGTGCTTCCTGAGCAAACACAGATCCCTGCGGGACAGAGCGTCCGCCCTGCCAGCCTGGCCCGCGGGGGTGACCACGGGGCTGACCACGGGGGCAGAGGCGTTAAGTAAAAAATCCCTGGCCTGAGCCCCGAGCAAAGCCCCCAGGCGTTCCCCCTGGCACATTGAGGAGCCAAAGGGGCTGCAGATCCAGCCACTGGCCTCCGTCAGGGTGTGGGGGATTGGCCAGCAGCACCCTGGCAGGTTTCTGAGGCGCTTTGATCCCCAAAACCCGCAGGCATCACTGCAGGGACCCGAGTCTGGGCGGGTGAGCAGCCCCCAGCCCACTCAAGCCATGTCCCTCCGCAGGTTCGTGATCCAGCTGCTGGAGGACTTGGTGTTTTTTGTCAGCGATGTCCCCAACAATGGCCAGAACGTGCTGGACATCGTGGTGACCAAGCCCAACCGGGAGCGGCAGAAGCTGATGCGGGAGCAGAACATCCTGAAGCAGGTGGGTGGCCCTGGGGCCCTGCAGCCCAGCAGGGCTGGGACATGTCCCGTGGAGACGTCCTGTCCTGCTCAGGGCCGCTCTGGGGGCCAGAGGGATGGAAAACCCCACGGAGGAGGGTCTGGCCTCCAGCTCATGCCGTGGTGTCCAGCCGCACGTGGGGGGACGGCGTGGAGCAGGACACAGCCCTGACCTCTGCTCTTGGGCAGATCTTTGGGATCCTGAAGGCCCCCTTCAAGGACAAGGGCGGCGAAGGGCCCCTGGTGAGGCTGGAAGAGCTGTCGGACCAGAAGAACGCTCCCTACCAGTACATGTTCCGGCTGTGCTACCGCGTGCTCCGGCATTCCCAGGAGGATTACCGCAAGAACCAGGTGCCAGGGAGCGACCCCCCCATCCCCGCGGAGCCTCGGGGGGCGCGGGGACATCGCTCACGGCCCCTCCCTGCCCGCTGCAGGAGCACATCGCCAAGCAGTTCGGCATGATGCAGTCCCAGATCGGCTACGACATCCTGGCCGAGGACACCATCACGGCCCTGCTGCACAACAACCGCAAGCTGCTGGAGAAGCACATCACCAAGACCGAGGTGGAGACCTTCGTCAGCCTGGTGCGCAAGAACCGCGAGCCACGGTGCGTGTGGGGCCTCTGCGGGGCGCGAGGGGGAAAAAGGGAGCCCTGGGGACCCCCCCGCTCACGGCAGAGCTGCCTCTCCCCGGCAGGTTTCTGGATTATCTCTCGGATCTCTGCGTGTCCAACCACATCGCCATCCCCGTCACCCAGGAGCTGATCTGCAAGTGCGTGCTGGACTCGAAGAACAGCGACATCCTCATCAAAACCGAGTGAGTGGCCAAGGGGGAGGTTTTCCATGTCGGGGGTTTGTCATGGGTTTGTCGTGAGCTGCTCGCTCACTCCCCTCCACAGCTGGGCAGAGGAGAGAAAATTTAATGAAGGGTTCATGGGTTGGGATAAGGACCAAGAGAGATCCCTCATCGAACACCATCACGGGTGAAACAGGCTCTAATTAGAGATATGAATTAAGTTTGTTCCTAGCAAAATCAGAGCAGGATAATGAGGAGTAAAATAAAACCCTTAAAAACACCTTCTCCCCACCCTACAACAAACCCACTCCAGGGTGGGCCTGGTCCCGCTGCAGCCCCGTCACCCCTGGAGGTGCAGCCCCTCCGTCCTCAGGAGCATCTCCAGATTTCCCCTTCCCTGTCCCAGGCTGCGGCCGGTGAAGGAGATGTCCCAGACCCACGAGTACCTGAGCATCGAGTACTCGGAGGAGGAGGTCTGGCTCACCTGGACGGACAAGAACAACGACCACCACGAGAAAAGCATCCGGCAGCTGGCGCAGGAGGCCCGGGCTGGCAATGCCCACGACGAGAACGTCCTCAGCTACTACAGGTGACGCTCCTGTGGCAGCTCCTCTGCAGGCGAGGCCGTGAGGGTTGCTCGGCCTCACTGCCTCTCCCCCTCACCCCTGGGCAGGTACCAGCTGAAGCTCTTTGCCCGCATGTGCCTGGACCGCCAGTACCTGGCCATCAAGGAGATCTCCCAGCAGCTGGGGGTGGACCTGATCTTCCTGTGCATGGCAGATGAGATGCTGCCCTTCGACCTGCGCGCCTCCTTCTGCCACCTCATGCTGCACGTGCACGTGGACAGGGACCCCCAGGAGCTGGTGATGCCCGTGAAGTTTGCACGGCTCTGGACGGAGATCCCCACGGCCATCACCATCAAAGAGTGAGACACGCCGGGACTTGGGGTGGCTTTGAGGAGCAGGGCAGGACAGGGGGTGGCAGATACCGTGGCAGGGGAGCGTTGGTGGAGTGACCTGGGTAGCTGTGAGCCCTCAGAAGGAAGTGGGCTCAGGATCTGTCACAGCACCACTGCTGGTCAGGGTGGCTCAGGAGCTGCCTGCACAGAGCTCCTGCCAGTTGGGTGTGAGGACACTCGCTGTCCCCAGCTCACCCCGACGCGTCCCCCCCGCAGCTACGACTCCAACCTCAACGTCTCACGCGACGACAAGAAGAACAAGTTTGCCAGCACCATGGAGTTCGTGGAGGACTATCTCAACAACGTGGTGAGCGAGGCCGTGCCCTTCGCCAACGAGGAGAAGAACAAGCTCACCTTCGAGGTGCGCACTGCCGGCGTCACCAGCACCTTGCCGGGCGTGGCACGGTCCGGCTGCCGCTGCCCCTGCAGTGTCCCCCGCGCTGGATTCTCCCGCTCAGCCCCGAGCAGGGCGAGGTCTGGAGCTGCCTTGTCCTTCCCCAGGTCGTCAGCCTCGCCCACAACCTCATCTACTTCGGCTTCTACAGCTTCAGCGAGCTGCTGCGCCTGACACGGACCCTGCTGGGCATCATTGACTGCGTCCAGAACCCCCAGCTGATGATGCAGGCGGTCTACAATGACGAGGTGACGGGTGAGTCCCTGTCCATGGCCGAGGAAGTGTTTTCTGTGGTCTGCCCGGTGTTTCCCGTGGTCTGCCCACTGCTTTCCAGTTTTGGTGGCAAGAAGAGCAGATGCTGGTTTGCTGATGGGGCTGAGTGTGCGCTAGGACGTGGCGTGGTGAGCCCTTGGTCATGCCAAAAGAAATGTTGGGTGTCTTCTGCTCGTTCTCCGATTAAATCCACAACATTTTCCAGCCCAAGCGGGTCCTTCCTCGGTCCTCCGCCGCCTCCCTCTCCACCCACGCTAACTGTGGCTGCCTCCGCAGGGAAGAACGTGCGGAGGTCGATCCAGGGCGTGGGGCAGATGATGTCCACCATGGTGCTGAGCAGGAAGCAGTCCATCTTCAGCTCCCCCAGCCTCAGCACTGGCTCTGCCCCAGAGCAAGTGGACAGAGGGAGGAGCATTGAGAACGAGAACATCGTGGTGATGGAGACCAAGCTGAAGATCCTGGAGATCCTGCAGGTTGGAGCCGATGGAGTGGTGGGACCTGTGGGGTGGGGGTGTGCAGTGTGATTTTCGGACGGGGCACAGTTGGCGTGAAGAGGGCACTCAGTCACTTCTAGTTTCTCCTTCCCTGCTGCTTCCAGTTCATCCTGAATGTGCGGCTGGACTACAGGATCTCCTACCTGCTCTCCGTCTTCAAGAAGGAGTTTGTGGAGGTTTACCCCATGCAGGACAGCGCGGCCGACGGGACAGCTCCCGCCTTCGACTCCACAAGTAACTGTCCCACTTTGCTCCTGGCGCACCCCCAGCTCAGCAAACCCCGGGGGCTGGGAGGACACAGGTGGCAGAGGTGACATCTCCAGCAGCTGCTGCTGGCACGGGGTGCAGGGAGGGATGGAGTTTGTGTTTTGGTGGGATGGGGATGCCGGGAACAGGATCAGGGGGCTGGGCTGGTTCCTGTGGGCTCCTGCTGAGGCACAGGGCTGGTGTTGTCCGCCCTTTTCACTCCCTCCCCTCTCCCTGCAGCCGCAGCCATGAACCTGGACCGCATTGGGGAGCACGCCGAGGCCATGTTCGGTGTGGGGTGAGTCCCTGCCCCCAAAGCTCCCCTGGCCATAGGGCCCTTCCCCTCCTGTCCATCCCGCCCAGGCTGCGAGCTGCAGGTGACGAGGAGGACGAGGCTCGAGAGGCCACCACAGCCATCCCCACCAGCTCTGTGTTAACACCCAGCGCTTCCATCCCGCTGCAGGAAGTCGAGCAGCATGCTGGAGGTGGACGACGAGGGAGGGAGGATGTTCCTGCGGGTGCTGATCCACCTGACCATGCATGACTACCCCCCGCTCATCTCCGGCTCCCTGCAGCTCCTCTTCAAGCACTTCAGCCAGAGGCAGGAGGTCCTGCACACCTTCAAACAGGTGATGCTGAGGGCACCTGGAGCACCCCACGCCTGGCTGTGGGCGGGGGGACGTGGGGTGGATCCTGGCCCTTTCCTGGGGAGGGAGATCTGGGCGTGGGGTTTGTGCCCGAACTGGAAACGCCTGGGAATGTCGCTGCAGGTCCAGCTCCTGATCTCAGCCCAGGACGTGGAGAACTACAAGGTGATCAAGTCAGAGCTGGACAAGCTCCGCACGATGGTGGAGAAGTCGGAGCTCTGGGTGGACAAGAAGGGCAGCACCAAAGGGGACAGCACGGGGGAGGGGAACAAGAAGGAGAAGAAGGAGGTGAGAGCCCTGAGCAAGACCCTGAGAACTGGGATGGGAAAGGGGTGGGAGGCAGGGGGGTGGCTCACCTGAACCCAGCACCGAATGCCGCTCGATGGAGAGGCTCCAGGAGGGTCCCGTGGGGTGCAGCTGGAGGGGCACGGTGTGACCCCAGCGCCGTGGTGTCCCCTGCAGCACGGTGCCGACGAGGAGGTCATTGCTCCGGGAGAGAAGAGCAGCGAGAACTACCAGATAGTGAAGGGGGTGAGTGAGACCAAACCCCGTCCTTGGGGCTGTTCCTGAAGGCACATCCTGGGTGCACCGGCAGGAAGGGAAGGGGTGAAATCCTGCGGGGGATTTCCAAGTTCTCCCGTGCTTCAGTAGCAACAAGTCCAAGCCTGGCTTGCTCCTGCCAGCTCAGCGCAGGGAAAAGCTGTCACGTCCTTGCACTGGGGGGGATGGGGGGGACTGGGTGGGTGCCAGCTACGAGGGCTCTGCGTGGCACTGATCTCTGAGGGGGTGCCAAGCTTTGCGAGCCAAGCAGGGAACACCCGGCACTGGGGAGGGACCATCTGGAATGCCAACCAGCCCCAGTGCTGGTGGCCATCCCGAGAGGCTCCAGGCTCAGCCCCTGCCCGCTGTGCTCCCTCCGTCCCCAGATCCTGGAGCAATAAAACAAGATGTGCGGGGTGGGGGAGCAGGTGCGCAAGAAGCAGCAGCGCCTGCTGAAGAACATGGACGCCCACAAAGTGATGCTGGACCTGCTGCAGATCCCCTACGAGAAGGTAGGTGGGCAGAAACCAACTGGTCCTGAGCGCCCAGGGCAAAGGGGGCGCATGCGGACCCCCCTGAGTGGCCTCCTGCCGCTCCCATCCCTCCCAGCTCCGCGCGTTCCTCCCCTGTCCCTTCCTCAGGGCGACGCCAAGATGATGGAGATCCTCAAGTTCACCCACCAGTTCCTGCAGAAGTTTTGTGCCGGCAACCAGGAGAACCAGGCCCTGCTGCACAAACACCTCAACCTGTTCCTGACCCCAGGGGTGAGGAGAGGGCACCGAGGGGTGGTTGAAGGCAGCAAGCACAGGGAGGGAATTTGGCACCGCCCCAGGGGCTGAGAGCACGGGATGGGAAAGCCAGGAGGAGACGCCGGGGAGGGCAGGAGCTTGGGGACAGTTCCTGCAGCCCCCTGGCCTCACTCTGCCCCTTGTCCCCAGCTGCTGGAGGCGGAGACGATGCAGCACATCTTCCTCAACAACTACCAGCTGTGCTCCGAGATCAACGAGACGGTGCCGCAGCACTTCATCCACTGCGTGGCCACCCACGGCCGCCACGTCCAGTACCTCGACTTCCTGCACACCATCATCAAGGCCGAGGGCAAGTACGTCAAGAAGTGCCAGGACATGATCATGACTGAGGTGAGGACCTCTCCCGCGGGGCAGGAGCTGGGGGGAGGCAGGGCGTGGCTCTTGGAACCTGCACCATTGGTTTCTTCCTTGAGAAGAGCCTTCCAGCCGTGCTGGATCCTCCCAGGAACCAGCCAGCCCCAGAGCTGGTGGCCATCTTGAGTGGCCATCAGCCATCTCCAGAGGCTCAGAGCAAGGTCCAGGAGCCAGGCTGGGAGTCCCACAGTTTCTGATTGCACTGAAAATGCCTGGTTTTCCCTTTAAACACAAATCCCTGTCCCCCTTCCCGGCCGCTGCCGCTCATCCCCCACTGCAGAGGGGACACCACTGGCCTTGGAGGTTTCTGACCTTCCTTTTTCAGAGTGGTGGCCACTGAGCACTGACCCTTCCCTGCAGCTCACCAACGCCGGGGACGACGTGGTGGTTTTCTACAACGACAAGGCTTCGCTGGCCACGCTGCTGGAGATGATGACGGCGGCCAGGGACGGGGTGGAGGAGAACAGCCCCCTGATGTACCACATCTCCCTGGTGGACCTGCTGGCCGCCTGCGCCGAGGGCAAGAACGTCTACACCGAGATCAAGTGCACGTCCCTGCTGCCCCTGGAGGACGTGGTGCGGGTGGTGACACACGAGGACTGCATCACGGAGGTACGGGGTGGCAGCCAGGAGGGCGCTGGGGCGCTGCACTGGTTGTCCCCTGACGGTGTCCCTGCCCCTTTCCCCCTCCCCGGCAGGTGAAGATGGCCTACGTGAACTTTGTCAACCACTGCTACGTGGACACGGAGGTGGAGATGAAGGAGATCTACACCAGCAACCACATCTGGACCCTCTTCGAGAACTTCACCCTGGACATGGCCCAGGTGGGTGGGGAGGGTTGGGTGGGAGTGGCACGGCAGTGGTGGCTTGGATGGGGACAGGGTGGTGTCACCAAGACCCTGTGGGGCTTGGGCACGGTGGGGACTCTTGTGGCTGTCACACGTGGGGCTGGGGAGTGGTCAGGGCTCTCTGGTGTGACCAAGGAGCTGTGTCACCGGCCACGTCCTTCAGCTGGACACGGTCCCAGCAGCCTCTGGGCAGACACGAGCTCGCCCCGGTGCCGTCAGCGTCCTCCCTGTCCTCACAGATGTGCAAGAAGCGGGAGAAGCGCCTGCCGGACGCCACGCTGGAGAAGTACGTGCTGACGGTGGTGCTGGACACCATCAACGCGTTCTTCAGCTCGCCCTTCTCGGAGAACAGCACCTCGCTGCAGGTGACCGGGGTGGGCAGGGCGGCAGGGGCAGGACAGCGGCTCAGCCAGCCCCCCAAACGTGGTTTGTGCTGACGCACAGCTGCCTGCTCGCTCCTCCAGACCCACCAGACCATCGTGGTGCAGCTTCTCCAGTCCACCATGAGGCTGCTGGAGTGTCCGTGGCTGCAGCAGCAGCACAAGAGCTCGGTGGAGTCCTGCATCCGCACGCTGGCCATGGTCGGTAAGGAGCCATGGCCGGGCACAGGGCACAGGGGACGCAGCCACCCCAGGCTGTCTCTGCCCAGCGGCGAGCAGGACACGCTGTCCCTCCCGGGGGGGTGGCAGGACACCGCGGTCAGGGGCTGCCAGCTGGGCACGGGCACGTCCGGCTCCGGGACTTGCCTTTTTTGAGCTTCATCTCAGCACGCCCAAGATAATGTGGGAGAACCAGAGCCTGGGCTTGCCTGGGAGCTCCCTGGTGCGTCCCTGCCCGGACACAAAGCCAACACTGACGGTGGTTTTCCCTGGCCAGGACTTTGCCCTCGGCGTGCGGCTGCCTGACTCAGGCCCAGGGCTGTTAGCTCTGAGTCACCGTGGAAAGGATTGCTGGTGGCTGGGCTCTGGGTGGGGATTTCCCTTTGGAATTCCAGGCAGGGTGCTTACAGCCTCCCCACGCTGGGCTTTCCCGACGAAAAACTGGGGCTGGGGCCTGTTTCCGCCCCGCGTGGGGCTGTGGGTGTCGGGATGTGTGGGAACACTCCAGCCCTCGCTGGCCTGGAGGAGTTTACGCGTGTATTTACCCCGAATCTCCGCTGCAAACGAGGTGAACGCTGGTGAAGGGGTGCCCGGGCAGGGTGGTGGGACCCAGCGGGGTGGTGGCTGTCCCAACCCCGCGCCCGTGTCCCGCAGCCAAGAGCCGCTCCATCGCGCTGCCCATGGACCTGGACGCGCACGTGAGCTCCCTGCTCAACAGCAGCTCCACCAGCACGGTGCAGAGGAACACCTCGAGCTACAAGGCGGCCACGCGCACCTTCCCCCGCGTGTCCGCCACCCCCAACCAGTGGGACTACAAGAACATCATCGAGAAGCTGCAGGTGCGGGGCGGGGCTCGGGAAGGCGCTGGCGTTGCGGGGTCCCTCCCCTGGGTGCCCCCCTGGCTCTGAAGGGGGTCGCTGTGGCTTGCAGGACATCATCAACGCCCTGGAGGACCGCCTGAAGCCGCTGGTGGAGGCCGAGCTGTCCGTGCTGGTGGATGTCCTGCACCGGCCAGAGCTGCTCTTCATGGAGGGGACGGAGGCGTTCCAGCGCTGCGAGAGCGGGGGGTTCCTGTCCAAGTGAGGGGGGTTTGGGATGGCCCTGGGGGCGCTGGGAAGGGTTTGGGACCCTCGTGCTGGGTGGGCTGTGCATCCCTGTGATGCCTTTTCCTTGGTCTCAGAGTTAAGAGTTAGGCACGGTTAAGGGATGAAAGGGTTTTTACCTCGGTATTTAATAAGGACTTTTTATGGCGTGACAGTTTGGCAAGGGGGAGTATGTCGAAATGTACTCACGTGGTGGATCGTGTAGGTAATTTTATAGGCTTTGCAAATCAGCATATTTGACAAAGATTCTTCATGAGAGGTTTAAATGAATGCCGTGATATCTCTCTATTTTAAAGTATTTTTCTCCAGATGGGCTTAATTTTAGTTTATGGAATACGTTCTAGAGAGAACCTTGGTTTCTTAAGATAGCATTAGGTTTTCTGGTTTTTAACTGTGAGGTTTTTAACTGTGAGGGTTTTAACTGGGCTGGAGGCTGCATGTTTGGGGTTTTGGCCTAGTAGGATGCTAGGACTACGTTAAGATATCAGGTTTAAGGAATTATTAACACATACATAAAGAATATATAAAGGCATATGAAAAGAAAAGGCAAAAAATCCTCGCGGCATCCCCTGTGTGCCCGCAGCCCTGAGGGGCGCTTGGGGTGGCTCCCTCAGGGGTCCCCGGGTCCCTGCCAGCTGTGTGACGGTGGCTTTGCCGTGCCAGGCTGGTGCAGCACACCAAGGACCTCATGGAGACGGAGGAGAAGCTCTGCATCAAGGTGCTGAGGACGCTGCAGCAGATGCTGGTGAAGAGGAACAAGTACGGCGAGAGGGTGAGCGCCGTGAGCCGCGTCCGCGCGGGCCCCGCTCCCCGGCTGGCAGAGCCCTCCTCGGGCACCCAGGGGTGCTCAGCCGGTTCTGCCCCAGCCCCGGCCTTGGCACGGGGACGCCGGTGACGTTTGTTTGCCTTGGCAGGGCAACCTGCTGCGGAAAATGCTCATGAACAATTACCTGCAGAACAAGAGGTCCAGCTCCAAGGGGGAGATGGGGGACGCTGCTGGGGGAGGTGAGTGCCCCTCTCCTGCCCCTTCCCGTCCTTTCCTGCTCCCACACACCTCAAATTCCTGGCTCCCAAGCCGTGATGGGACCAGGTCTGTGCTCGTTGCCACATCCCCGCCTCCATGGGAGCAGAGGATTTGGGGAGGTGAAGGGATGGCTCTGAGATGCCCTGGAAGCAGTGGAGCCGTGCTGGCTCTGCACTACCACAGCATCACAGCCCTCGTGTCCTCTCCCGCAGGCCAGGACCAGGACTGGTCAGCCATCGCCGCTGTCCAGTGCCGGCTGGACCGCGAAGGGGCCACCAAGTTGGTGGCTGACCTCATCATGAACACCAAGAACGAGAAGATCTTCCAGGAGAGCATCATGCTGGCCATCCGCCTGCTGGACGGCGGCAACACCGAGATCCAGGTGCTGAGGGGGATTGGGCAGCCAGGGGTCGGTGTGGGCAGTGTGGGGTCCAGTGCTCAGCCCTGGGCAGTGGGTTTGGCCAAAATACCTCCTGGCTGTGCTGAAATCGGACGATTTGGGTTTCCCAAGGCTCCATGGCTGGAGGAAGGGGGCTGGAGGCTGCAGGAGGGGCACGTGGTTCCAGGTTGTTTCTGGAGTTCTGCTGATGCCCTCTGCCGGGAATTCCTAAAATGGCTCAGGGCTGCAGCTCCTGTGGGGGGCTGCCGGGGTTATCCCAAACTCTTTGTCACGGGGAAGCTGAAAAACTCCGTGAGCAAAACCCAGCGGGGCTCCAGGCAAAAACCAGGTTATCCTGGACTGGTCTGGAGTGTGGAGGGACGGGCAGGGACGCTTTGGACCCCGTGGTGGGGACCTGAACGAGTGTCCTTTTACCAGAAATCCTTTTACAACCTCATGACAAGCGACAAGAAGTCCGAGAAGTTCTTCAAGGTTCTTCACGACCGCATGAAGAAGGCGCAGCAGGAGACCAAGTCCACGGTGTCGGTGAACATGAGTGACATCGGCAACAAGCCCCGCGAGGACAAGGACGAGCCGGACCCTGGCACCAAAGGTACGGGGCTGTGTCCCCCTGTCCCCGCAGCAGGGCCAGCACCATCTCGGTGACAGCCCGAGCTGATGAGGGGACAATTCCCTGTAGGACGAGGAGACACCTTCCTGCTGCCCGGCACCCCCACGCGGTACCCGATGGCCGTGGGCTTCCGGAAGGGCCACGACCCCGGGGAGCAGGGCCAGAACACCGAGATGGGGGTGACGGTGCTGATCATGGAGCCCATCCTGCGCTTCCTGCAGCTGCTCTGCGAGAACCACAACCGCGACCTGCAGGTTGGGGCTCCGGGGGTCAGCTGTGGGGTTGGGCTGGGGGAAGGCTGCGATCTGCCCCAGTTTGGCCCCAAAATGCTGCGGCACCAGCGGCTCCGTGCCTCAGCTTCCCCGTGTGCAATGCCCCATCCCTTGAGGATAATTCGGGGCTGTGGGACTGCGGTCTGTAGGTTACAGGGTGGTCACCGCCCAAATGTCCCTCAAACTGCGGCCGGAGGGGTGCGGGGACAGAGGGATCAGGACGCCACTCCTGGGCTCTGCTCCACAGAACTTCCTGCGGTGCCAGAACAACAAAACCAACTACAACCTGGTGTGTGAGACGCTGCAGTTCCTGGACATCATGTGCGGCAGCACCACGGGCGGGCTGGGGCTGCTCGGCCTCTACATCAACGAGTACAACGTGGCTCTCATCACCCAGACCCTGGAGACCCTGACCGAGTACTGCCAGGGGCCCTGCCACGAGAACCAGGTCCGGGGGGCTCCCTGGGGGTCATTGCCCAAATCTCATCGCTGATCAGGGGAGGATTTCGGGGGGGAGAGCAGCAGGGGCAGGGAGAGGGTTTGGGTTCAGAGTGTCAGCAGGAGCAGCATGTGGGCAGCAGAGGTCACAGGGCTCCTGCACGGGTCGCCAGCTGCTGCTTGGCTGCAAAATGGGGTGATGCAGATGGGGGGTAAATAATTCAGGGCCTCTCTGCAGGGAGATGGGAGGTTTGGGGATCCTGGGCTGATCAGGGAAGTTTGGGGGTCCTGGGCTGATTGGGCAGGCTCAGGGCTGCAGGCAGGGCAGTGTTTTGGGCCAGGGCTGTGCTCGGAGGGCGGAGCTGGGGGGGCCGGCAGGATCTGGGGGGTAACGCACTGCCCGGCTCCCCCAGAGCTGCATCGTGACCCACGAGTCCAACGGGATCGACATCATCACAGCCCTGATCCTGAACGACATCAGCCCCCTGTGCAAGTACCGCATGGACCTGGTCCTGCAGCTGAAGGTGCACAGGGGCCTGGGCAGGGGGGGTGGGGACGTGTGTCACTGTGCGTGTCACTGCCTGTGTCACTGCGTCACTGTGTCACTGTGTCACTGCGTGTGTCACTGTGTCACTGTGTCACTGTGTCACTGCCTGTGTCACTGCCTGTGTCACTGCCTGTGTCAGACCCTCGGGTGCGGGAGCGTGTGGGTTCGGTGGGGCAGGCCTGGAACATCTCCACCACGCCAGGCTCGGGAGTTGGCTGGGGCACGGGATAGTTCTGCCCACCCCAAAGCCCCGGGCAGTGGCCTGGCACGGCTCCCCTCACCAAGGGCCTCTCCTCACCAGGACAACGCCTCCAAGCTCCTCCTGGCCCTCATGGAGAGCAGGCACGACAGCGAAAACGCCGAGCGCATCCTCATCAGCCTCCGTCCCCAGGAACTGGTGAGGCATCTGGGAACGTCCCACCCAGCCCCCAGCCCGTGGCCGAGCTTCCTGTGCCCTGGCTCCTGCTGCAGCTCCTGCTTTGTGCCCCAGAACCGCCCCACCTGCCCCGCTGCTGCTGCTCCTGCCCAAACCCTGGCTGGAGGAGGGAACGGGGAGTGGGGAGGAGCTCAGTGCCCTGCGCTGCCTTGCAGGTGGATGTGATCAAGAAGGCCTATCTGCAGGAGGAGGAGTGTGAGAACGCCGAGGTTTCCCCCCGGGAAGTCGGACACAACATTTACATCCTGGCGCTGCAGGTGGGGAGCCGTGAGAGCAGGGATGTGCCAGGCTCTGCTCACAGGCTGCACATTTTCCTCCACATTTCTGCACGTTTTCCTCTGTATTTCTGCACATTTCCTCCGGCCAGATTGGCCTCCCTGGGGAGCCAAATGTGCCTTTGGCTGTGGGGAAAAGCCATGGCTCGCTGGCCACCCTGCTCCCCCTGTGCCCTCCCGTGCTTGCCGGTGGCTGCCCTCCATCCTGTGCTCACTGTCACCATCCCTGTCCCCCTCCCAGCTCTCCCGACACAACAAGTCTCTGCAGCAGCTCCTGAAGCCAGTGAAGCGAATCCAGGAGGAGGAGGAGGAGGGAATCTCATCCATGGTACGGAGAGACCTTAGGGATGGGGGCACAGCCCCCCCGAGCCCCCCTGACCTGAAAAAGAGCCCTTGCTGAGCCTACCTGGGCTTTGTTGTTCGGGGTTTGATGGGTTTTGGTGTTTGCCGGGTGGTTAAAGAGGGAAAGACACCTCAGAGCCCTTTTAGCCAGAGGTACAGGCCCGCAGGTGTGTGTGCCCCGCCGTGGGTGACACAGGCTGGTGGCCCTGGGGGGTCCTGCCCTTCCCCACTTCCCCTCTTCCCTTCAGAAAGGAAGGGCCGAGTCCTTCGCTGCCGTTCCTTGCCCGGGTACCTCAGATCCCGACAAGATTCAGCAGGAATGTGATTTACCCGGGGCTTTGCGAGCACTGGTTTGTAATTTGTGGATTAGCAGCACTTGGATGTAATTATTGCCGGGAATCGATTGTCTGTCACCGCAGGGAGCACTCGCACCCCTTATGGAAGCTTTAATTCATTTGCTTTTCCCTGAAAACCTCATCAGCGGCGGGAGCTGTTGAGGCACGTTGTGGAAGCAGTTGGATCCAGCTTCTGGCTGGATCCTCATCCTCTCCCTTTCCCTCTCCCCATCCAGCTCAGCCTCAACAACAAGCAGCTGTCGCAGATGCTCAAGTCCACGGCCCCGGTGCAGGAGGAAGAGGAGGATCCGCTGGCTTATTACGAGAAACACACGTCCCAGATCGAGGCAAGACCTCTTGGCCGTTGGCTTTGCAGCCTGCCCGCGGTCCGTGAATCCCACCTGGCTCCAGGTGCCTCATGTCCGATTATTCTGCACGAGGAGCCGTCCCCTCTTCCCATCCCCACGCTGGCAGCAGCATTAGCTGCAGGAGCTGAGGGATGAGCTGCCCCCCGGACCCTTCCCTTCTCTCCCAGCAGCAGAGGGATGCAGCTGGTCCAGCAGCCTCATGCTTGGCACGGATCCCCTATTCCCACACTCCCATCTTTCCTTACCGCAGCCGGGGCTGCCTCTGCTCGGGGCAGTTTGGGAGCCTTTAAACAAGCGGCTGACAATATTTGAATCCCGTGGAGCGGGAGGGAGGAGGGGGAGGCACAGCTGGACCTGGGAAGGAGCCAAAAACCACAGCAGGGCAGGGTCTGAGGGCTCTGCTCCCCGCAGATCGTACGGCTGGACCGGAGCATGGAGCAGATCATCTTCCCCGTGCCCGGGATCTGCGAGTTCCTCACCAAGGAGACCAAGTACCGGCTCTTCACCACCACGGAGCAGGACGAGCAGGGCAGCAAAGTCAGCGACTTCTTCGACCAGTCCTCCTTCCTGCACAACGAGATGGAGTGGCAGAAGAAGCTGCGCAGTAAGGGCGAGGCAGAGCCTCCCGCAGGCTCCCCTGGTGGGAAACTGGGGAGAATTCCTGCTGGGAAAGGGCTGCGCCCCTGGGAATGGCAGTGCTGAGCTGCCCCGGCTCTGCAGAGCACCACACAGCTGGCAGAGCGTGGGCAGTGAGGGTGAAGATCCCAGGGATGGGATTCCTCCGTGCTGCCAGGGCAGTTTCTCCCCCGTCTGAGGTGCACCTTGCTCACATTCCCCAGGATTCCACCTGAGGCGTTGTCTTGGTTTAGAAGACAGGTGACTGCCAGGGGAAACCAGAGCCTCCCTTGGAATAGAGAATGTAAACCCCCCACCTCCAAATTGCTATAATTTTGAAATTATGGGGCTTTCAGGCAAAGATATGGGGATAGGAATACCAGTTCTTTACTAAGAATAATTACAAACTACAAAGGGAGTGGTACAGAGAAAAGAACAACAACAAACAAATAATCCCAGAAACTCTGACAGAGTCAGAACACGACCTGACCCCCTGTTGGTCAGGGTGTGGGGAGCAGCCCAAAATAATCCTCCTGGAGTGGCAGCTGTGGCTCCGTTGGAGCAGAGGTGATCCTGTAGAAGGGTCCGGTGGTGACAGGATGGGTCCAGTCTTCCTCGGGGAATCCAGTGGNGTGACCCATTAACAGAAGGCACCCGCCCTCCTTCCCCCTGGAGTTACAAGAGATAAGAGATAAAGAGATACAAGAGATAAAAATATCTTCCAACCAATTTCAACAGATGAAAATAGAATAAACATTTTTGGTTACATATTGCAACCCAAGACAGGTGTTTTCCCTGGAAAGCCCTTTCAGGGGCCTTCTCCTAAGCCAGGGTCTCGTAGCTGCACATGGGAAATAAAACGTGTTTCTCTGCCACTGCAGACCTGCTCAGGGGCTTCCAGGGTGGGAATCCTGGCTGTAAATCCCAGGAGCTGAGGAGGGAGTCACGCTGTGGATACTGGGATGCAGCTAAGGAGCTGTGAGGGAGGACAGAGCCCATCTGATTCCAGGGTGTCAGAGCAGGTTTCCAGAGGGCTGGGAAACCAAGGAATGTGAGCAGAGCCTCTTGGAAGGTGCACTCCTCTTCCAGCAGATGAGCAGGAACGTTTTCCAAACACTTTATGAATGTTTTGAACGAGGTGGGAGGCTGGGTCGGGCTGGGGCCAGCAGCTGCAGGGCACAGAGGGGCACGGAGGACACAGAGGGCCTGGAAGGACACAGGGGCTCCAGGGGGACACGGGGGGTCAGGGAGGACCCGGTTGGCACGAGGCTGGCTGAGGTTTGTGTGTTGCCTCCTCTCCCCCCAGGCATGCCGCTGATGTACTGGTTCTCCCGCAGAATGACGCTCTGGGGAAGCATCTCCTTCAACCTGGCCGTCTTCATCAACATCATCATCGCTTTCTTCTACCCCTACGTGGAAGCCACGTCCATGGGTGAGTGCCCCGGCACCTGCTGCTCCTCGGGGTGGAAGGGGGAGGGATCTTCACACGCAGGAAAACTGGCACTGCCCTCATCCCTGGGCTCCTTTGGGCTCCTAAAGCCCCAAGTCCTTTCTGCTGGATAAAGGATTGAGTCACAATTTCAACTCCCAGCCCTCCCACCCGTTCCTTCTCAGGGGAACCTCTCTTCTCCTGGGCTGTGGTGGGGTGCATTCCTGTGGTCAGGCAAAGCCCCCATCACCTACAGTGGTTCTGAGCTCTGGGATAAAAGACCTCAGGGAATGTACCGGTAAAAACCACCTGAACCTACACAAATCCTCGCAGTGCAGCAGCATCATCTCTGATAAGAGCTCCTGAGTGTGGCTGGGCGGCCTGGCAGCAGCAGTGCCCCTGTTCACTGTCCGTGTGTCTCCTCTTCCCAGGGGTGCTGGATTCCCCGCTCATCTCTCTGCTCTTCTGGATCCTCATCTGCTTCTCCATCATGGCCCTGTTCACCAAGCGCTACGGGGTGAGGCCGCTGCTCGTGGCCCTGATCCTGCGCTCCATCTACTACCTGGGCATCGGGCTCACCCTCAACATCCTGGGAGCTCTCAATGTGAGTTTTCCACATGCTGGGGAATCTGGGAATGCCGCTGCATTCCCAGAGCGCAGCAAACCCCGCTCCTTCCCTTTTCTGGCCCTCCCCAGCTGACCAACAAGATCGTGTTCGTGGTGAGCTTCGTGGGCAACCGAGGCACCTTCATCCGTGGCTACAAGGCCATGATCATGGACGTGGAATTCCTGTACCACGTCGGCTACATCGTGACCAGCGTCCTGGGGCTCTTCGTGCACGAGCTCTTCTACAGCATCCTGGTACAATAAACGCAGCTGGCTGGGGGGCACAGGCAGCCCTGGGAGCTGGAAGGTTCCTGTGGCACCTTCCAGGGGCTGATTGATAGCGGAGAGAACAATTCCCCGTGCTCTAATCTTTGCTTTCTGCCTCCCGACAGCATCTATTGCTGTCTCTCTCCTGGTCCTGGGCTGTATCTCTCTCTCTAATCTGCTGTGTGCTTTATCTGGGTCAGCTGGGAGGCAACGTGAGCTGGCGAGGGCAGAGCCAGGGTACATGAGGCCTATTCTTGGCTCTCCTGCTGTGCATAAGGCACTCCATTCTTCTCCGCTTCCCTTCAGTAAGCTGGGAAACTTAAAGGCTTTGTGAGGAAAGTTAGTCAAGGTCTGCTGAGCGATCCAAGATCTCAGGATAAAAGGGGATATAGATAGGCCAGGCATTATCAAGAGAAGCACCCCGCAGCATTTCTTTGCTCCTGGGTCCTTTCAGCTGTTTGACTTGATCTACCGAGAGGAGACCTTGTTTAATGTCATCAAAAGCGTGACACGGAACGGGCGCTCCATCCTGCTGACAGCCCTGCTGGCCCTCATCCTCGTCTACCTCTTCTCCATCGTGGGCTTCCTGTTCCTGAAGGATGACTTCATCCTCGAGGTGGACCGGCTGCCGGACAGCAAAGCCAAAGGTTGGGCAGTGCTCGGGGTCACGGGACACTGCAGGACCCTCCACACACGTCTCTGGGTGTGCTGTGTGGGCTTTTAAACTGGGAGCGCTGGTTTTGGGGTCCCAGAGAGGACAGCTTTGAGGTTGTGCTGCACAGAGCGGGGTTTGGGGTTCGTGGTGGTAGAGAAGGGGGAACAGAGCTACAAATGAAGGCTCAGCACCAGGGGGTCTCAACCCTGAGGAAAAGCCTCAAAGCCTAGAAAAAGTAGGAGAATATGAGGCAACTTTTTCCCAAGAAGGTTTTTCCCTGGGACCTGTGGCAGTGCTGAGGAGCTTTGCTGGGGAGAGGTGCTGCTCTCACAGGGCCGGGGTCTCTTCCTTGCAGACGATCCCTTGGGGATGCAAAGGAACGTGGAGACCTTCATGGAGTCGTGCAGCAGCGACAAAATCAGCTGCTCTGCTGCACCCACTGCCTTGGAAGGTAAGAGAGCTCCGTGGAAATGCCAGCTCCGTGTGGCAGCGTGGATTTGCCAGCCAGCTCAGGAAAATCCCAGCTTTTCCAAGGTGGAAACTTAATCCGCTTCCTGGGATGCATTAAGCAAGAGGCCTGGCAATTTTGCACTGATCCTGCCATAAAAAATGTCAGGGTAGATTTATTTAATCAGAAAGGAGGTGGGAGCTCCAGGAGCGTTTGGCTGCTGGAGGAGCTGCCGGGACGTTGCTGGCTGGGACATCCACACCCGGCAGCTGCTCCCGTGTCACTGTCACCGCAGCTGGACCCGTCCCCCTGCCAGGGTGCGGTGCTCTGTCCGTGCTCTGAGCCCCTGCCCTGCTCTCCTCCCCAGAGGCCGACCCGGAGCAGTGGGAACGCGCCTGTGACACGCTGCTCATGTGCATCGTCACCGTCCTCAACCACGGCCTGCGCAACGGCGGCGGCGTGGGGGACATCCTGAGGAAACCCTCCAAGGACGTGAGTGGGGACAGCACCCGGGACCTCTTTCTCCTGCTAAACCCTGCTGCAATCACTGCATGCCCCTCCCTGGGAGCTGGGACACATCCAGCTCCATCCCTCACGATCTCCTGCTCACCTGGTGCCTCAGCCACGGCCGTGTCACAGGGCTGGGGTGGCTGGAGCAGAGCTGTGCGAGACACCCAGTTGTCCCTCTCATCCATTGCAGGAGTCCCTGTTCCCTGCTCGAGTTGTCTACGACCTCCTCTTCTTCTTCATTGTCATCATCATTGTCCTCAACCTCATCTTCGGGGTCATTATTGACACCTTTGCTGATCTGAGGAGCGAGAAACAGAAGAAGGAAGAGATCCTGAAGACCACGTGTTTCATCTGTGGTGAGTGCTGGGCGTACAGGAGTTGCCCCAAAGCTCTTTCTGCCCTCCCAGGTTGCGGGGAGGGAAAGGATTTCAGCTGGGTTCTGGTTTTTATTTATCACTGCAAAGCTTGAATCTGTTCAGCGAGGGGTCACTGCACTGGGAGGGGTTTGAACAAGGACACAGCTGGGGGGAAATTCTTGGTGTTGTTCCTCACCCTGCTAATGAGGTGTTAAACCAAAACCACATTGTGGGGTTCTTGTCACTGTGCATCTCACTCCTGAGACCTCCCCTTGGCCAGTGAGGGAAAAAAGCAGCACATCACTGAAGAAACAGAATAGAGAAAAGAGTCTGGAATCCTTTCAGTCAGCAGAAGGCATTAAAAGGAAAAAGAAAACTCCAGTAAATCTCTCTGCTTTTTCCTTTAAAGATCCTCTGGCTTTACTTCACTGGGCAGCGGCAGAGCCAGCAGGATTTGGGAAGGAATTGTTTCCTGTGAGGGTGGGGAGGCCCTGGCACAGGGTGCCCAGAGCAGCTGTGGCTGCCCCTGGATCCCTGGGAGTGTCCAGGGCCAGGCTGGACGGGGCTTGGAGCAGCCTGGGATAGTGGAAGCCCGTGGCAGGGGGTGGCACTGGATGGGTTTTAATGTCCCTCCAACCCAAACCATTCCAGGATTCTCTGATTCTGTAATTCTAAGTGGAACTCTCCTGAACCCCCAGTTGGGTTGGTGCCCCTGGTTTGGATGTTTATGTGCTAAAATGCCAACTAATTATTAAAAGCACCTTTGGTGGGGGGACGCACTTGGCTGAATCTCCTTCCATGTGTCTGCTTCTCACTCACCTCCTCCTCTCCCCATCTCCTCCACCCTTCCCTGCCTTTCCCAGGGCTGGAAAGGGACAAGTTTGACAACAAGACCGTGTCCTTTGAGGAGCACATCAAATACGAGCACAACATGTGGAACTACCTGTACTTCATCGTGCTGGTGCGGGTGAAGAACAAGACCGACTACACGGGCCCCGAGAGCTACGTGGCACAGATGATAAAGGTACAGGCGCCCTCGGGGCAGCTCCTCGGCTATCCCAGCCTGCCTGCCCCGGGGAGATTGGGAACAAGGGGCTGGCCAAGGAAAAACAGCTCTGGGAAGTCCTTTTGGAAAATACTGACTAACGCTGCAGTGCCTGAGTTCATCCTGAGCTGGTTTTTGGGTTTTTTCCACGTGGGCTGTTTGAGGGTTTGTCCCGCGAGCTGAAGGGTAGAAGCAAGCCGGGAGTGGGGCTTCAGCGGGGTTTCAAGGCCAGGGAGGGAAAGGAAAGCAAGGAAAGAAAAACTTCTGCACTTGAGCCCATGAACCAACCTGGAAATGGAGCATTCATGGGAAAATGGCAGATTTTGGCAGAGAGAATTTCTTCAATCCCTAAGCACAGGGAGGCTGCTGGTTAAATCCTTCCTCCCTCCTCCTCTCTGACCCCTCACCCCAACTCCCCCTGTCCGGGCTCACCTTCCCAGAACAAGAACCTGGACTGGTTCCCCCGGATGCGAGCCATGTCTCTGGTCAGCAATGAAGGGGAAGGGGAGCAGAACGAGATCCGCAATCTGCAGGACAAACTCAACACCACCATGAAGCTCGTGTCCCACCTCACCTCCCAGCTGAACGAGCTGAAGGAACAGGTACGGGAAACGGGGAATTCCCTGCAGGAACCCTCTCTCCTTCCCAAAATAGAGGGCGGGGAGCTGGAGGCGGGACCTGCCCAAGGCAGCGCAACGGCAGCGCAAGCAAAGGGCTCCTGCGGCTCTTTTTTGGGAGAGCTGGGGACACTTGGGACACGTGGGTTTGGGTAGTGCCTCATCAGCTCAGAGTTTGCTGGCAGAGGCTCAAAGCAGCGCAGCCAGACTCTTGGGAAGCACATCCAAGAGCAGGAGGGCCCAGAATTGCCTCACCGTGTCCCCGCTGGCGTTGCAGATGACGGAGCAGCGGAAGCGCAGGCAGAGGATGGGGTTTGTGGACGTCCAGAACACCATGAACCACTGAGACACAGCTCCAGCACCGAGGGACTGCACCTGTGCCAGCTGAGGCTGCTCCTCCCTGGGCTCCGGGCGCGGATTGTCACCGTCTGGGGACGATGGACCACACGGAAAGGGCTTCCCAGCCAGCACCTCCCTCAGAGCGCCTGTAAGCACCCCCAGGAGCAGGGACTGGCCGGGTTCCTCCCCACGCCTGGGCCCAGGCGTTGTTCTAACGCCCTCATAGGAAGATAAATCATACAGGACTTTCATTCCTCATTGCAATAACTCTTTTATTTTGCAACTGTGGAGGGTTGTACCTTTATCTCCATGTGCTCCAGCCCCTCAGCTGTGGGGTGAGTAGCTGTAGGGCCGCACTATTTAACTTATTCCGAGTGCCACTTGTCCCTGTGGATCTTTGCCAAGCAGCCCTCGTTATGTGCTGTGCCTGCTCCACGCTGACCCCTCTCCATTTACAGAATTCTCTCCATCCCGTGGTGCAGTAAAGAGCAGCTGAACTCAAGGAGGTGGATTTAATTTAATTAACTCACCAGATGAGGAGCTGAGCTTGTCCTAGCGGGAACCAAAAGTCTTTTGCCTTCTGTGGACCAAGGATGTTTGGGCAGCAGTAGTGGGAGCCTGCAGGTTTACAGGAGTTCACTGTGAAGGGGTGTCCTGTGTTTTAGTTTCATCTCTGGTGTCATGTTTTACCTTTTTTTTTTTTTGTTTGTTTTATTTTATTTTTTAGTTGTTATTGTTGTTACTTAAGAACTGAAGTGTAAATTGCCTTAACTAAATTAAATACGGAATCATGTTATAATAAAACCTTCAGTCCCGTTCCTGTGCCCTCTGGTGTGTGATGGGGCTGTTGAACAGCAGCACAGAACGACCCCAGGAGCAGAACCCAAACCAGGGCTCTCACCCAAGGCGTCCCCAGCCCGCTGCTCCCGGCTCCAGGTGTTGCCCATCCCTGCCAAACGCTGCCATGGAGAGCCACCACGAGCACCAGCCTTGGTTCCTGGAGCTTTGGACCCGAGCCTGCCGCAGTGTCAAATTCTTTCACTGCTTGCCAGGAAATCGCTGCTGAAACCCGTAAAAAGGAGCAGCTGTTGGTGCTGTGGAGCCCTGGCACAGCTCCGCTCCAGACACTCATCCTTCCCCAGCCAGCCCCAGCTCCAAGCCCAAGAACAGACACTGATGAAAGCAGTAAAGCTCTAAAAAGGAGTAAAAAAGGCCGTAACAGTGAAGTTGCAGAGCACTTGAAATGTGTTTATGGCCCCATCTAGCAGCATGCCATTTAATCCTGCCTTCGCCCCTCGGCTCTGCACTAACCCCCACGTCCCTCTCCTCGGGCTGGGGGGAACCTGCACAGAGCTGGCTCCTCCAGCAGCAGCTCTGCAGCAGCTGATTGAAATCTCAATTAAACCCGTGCAGTGCTCCACTGTCACCATGGCAAAGTCGCCCTCCGTCCTCTCCGTCTTCTCCGAAGGAAAATAAACGTGATGATTAAAGTTCTCCCTCCCTCCGCTGCCCTGGTCCCTGGGCTAGCGCACAAACACGAGCACAGAGAGGTTCTCACATCCTCTCTGTTCTCTTCACAAGAACATTTAAAGCTGCACCTCCTCCCTCTGGGCAGCTCTTGGTTGTTCCATTTTTTGAGATACAAAGGGCCAGGTCTGACACCACAAAGTTCCCTTCCCTACACCGCTCCAGCACGGATGTGTTAAGCTCTGCCCCAGATTTTCAGCACAAAAAAAGGAGGCACTAAATATGAAGAATGTGCAGGGTAAGGCTGAACAAAACTGCTGTTGCTAAGAGGAATAAGTGGTTTTATTCATCATGGCAACACACAGAGCTTCGGGGATATGTACAGTGGAGAAGCTGAGAGCTGGGCTCTCACTTCAAGTCCTCCTCGGGTTTCTTGGCAGAGAACTTTTCCCGCAGTCTTTTCCACGTCCCTTTTTTCATGTCTTCCATCTGTTTCAGAATGTCTGCAGAAGGAGAAGGGAGACAGAGATGGGGCCAGAGGAAGATAAGCAGAATAGCAGAGGAATGAAAGCCTCTTAAAACAGCTCTGCCTTCCATCTAATTTCCTTTCCTGACTTTTCATCTTAATGAATTTGCATTCCAGGCCCGAGGCGAGGTTGGTTTCCCTTCCAATCAATGCAGAGAGTCTCTTATCACCAACAACTGATACCCAGGTTCCACGCACTGCAATCAAAGTTAGGAACTGGAGCAGAACAAAACTGCTCTGGCTCCCAGCTCTGCCCTTCATAAAAGATGTGCTGAGAGCATTTCTGCGTGGGGCACCCAGCCCCTTCCCAAGGTCTGACACAGAAGGAACACGAAGGGAATTGGAAGATGGTGAAAGAGAAGCTGAGCCCAGTGTTGGGATGACGTAGCAAACGTGTTCCTTCCACACAGATCCTGCTGTCTGACCCCGAAGAGCCTTTGCAAACCCTCTGCTGCTCCTGCCAGTGCAAAACCCACTGGATTCTGCACCCCAGCACAGAGTTACTCCTCAGATGAACCATTCCTGAGCTTACTCCTCACCCAACACCTTCGCAGAACTGCAGGCAGGACTGGTGCCCTCCAGTCACAGGGGCTGAGAAGGGATGCAGGGAGCACCCAAAGACCAGAATGTCCCTCTCCTCCCACCCTGCCCTCTCAGCCCGAGCCCAGCAGCAGTACCTGTGGCCAGGATCCTCCTGCAGTCCTCCACTGTCACCCCGGTGAAGGTGGTATCCTTCAGGCGTGGGTACTTCCCAGGGGAGCAGCAAAAGGAGGCAGAGACACAAAGAAGTCACTTGCAGTGCACGAAAAGGTGACAGATGTCACCAGCTGGCACGGCCCGAGCTGGTTTTCAGCAGGAATTCCGTTCATCCACACCAAAAAACCGGTGTGCCCTGCTCACACAGCAGGGCCCTGTGCAGCTGCCCTGGGTGACTGCAGGCGGTGCTGCATCCACACCCAGCTGTCCCTCAGGCAGTCCCGGGAATCCTGCCATTCCCAGGAATCCTGCCATTCCCGGGAGTCCTGCCATTCCCAGGAGTCCTGCCATTCCCGGGAGTCCTGCCATTCCCAGGAGTCCTGCCATTCCCAGGAACCCTGCCATTCCCAGGAACCCTGGATTCCCAGGAGTCCTGCCATTCAGGAACCCTGCCATTCCCAGGAACCCGGGATTCCCAGGAGTCCTGCCATTCCCAGGAGTCCTGCCATTCCCAGGAGTCCTGCAGCAGGCGGTGGCTACCCCAAAGAAAGGGCCAGGGGCCAGGGCCACAGCTCTCACCTTGTTTTTGTAGAAGTTGGTGTGGATCCTGACCAAGCTCTCGTACATTTGGTCACAGGCCTCGGGGTCAGGGATCTGCAGGGGACACAAGTGTCACACCAGTCTGGTTTTGCACCCCCACGGCAAAACCCCCCTCATCCCCCGGCCGTGGAAGGGCAGCTCAGGCTTCCCGGTGCCCTGCTGGATGCTGGGTTCCTGCTGTCCTGCTCCAGGGCTTTCCCCTCCGTCTCCCACCAGCTCGGCCTGCAGGAATAACCACACCTGGGATTGCCAGAATGGACCTTAAACTCTGCATCAGCGAGGTCTGACAGTGAATACGCAGGGACAGAGACCATGAGTGGCTGGTGCTGTGAAATCTGTGGCCCTTCCTGCTCCGAGGCCACTTTGGAAGCACACAGGACAGTGTGCCAGGATGGACGTCACAAACCCCCTGCAGGGGCTAAAAACGGCCTGCAATTGATCAGGGAAATCAGCACAAATGACAGGGAGCAGCTCGGAGGGTAGCTGGATTTCTATTTCAGTTGCAAGATCCGGCTCATCCCCAACCCGTGCCAGGTGTCTCTGCCTGGCACAGCCCCTGCTCTGCTGCTCTTCCAGCCCACAATGTTTTTCCTGGGTTTTTTGTGTGTTTTTTTTCAATGAGCCCAGCTTGACCAGAACTCAGTGCTGCTGCTCCACGAATGGTTAAGACAGGTCAAGAGTGAAATAACATCAACAGAAAGGGGTCAGGGTGAAGTGGGAAGAGCAAGGAAAAGCTCTCCTCGTTCAGCAGGGCTGCAGCACAGAGGACACAGGGAGAGCCACTGCACAAGTCCCACTGCAGGTGATCCCCACCTGTGTCCTGCAGCACCATCCCAAACCCATTAAAAGGGCGGCACAAACAGCATCCCAGCCCTGGATGTCCAGCAAATCTCATTCCATCGGATTGCTAAAGACGCCCTGTGGCTCGAGTTCCCCTCTCAGAAGCTCCTCCTGCCTCCTGCCAGCACACTCAGCCTCTCTACACACAAAGTGCCACCAGTGCTGCAGGCATCAATTCAGATTTCCAGCATCAGTGGCAGCTTTGGGATCTTGGAGCCAACTGGTACAACTCAATAAGCTGTCCTGAGCATATGGAAAAGCAATAAACCCTTCCCAAAATGTCTGCTGCAGACTATTCTGGTCACCAGTACAGGATTAGGAGCCCGTAATGGCCCCTTGAGGTCGAAAATGCATCTCTGGAACAATGTTTTTATGCTAAGAAAGGGCACATTTGCATTCTGCAGCAACACCTCCGCGCCTGGGAAGGTCTGCAGCCAAGTCAGGCATCAGATTCCCTAATTTATTTCAGCAGCAAAGCCTGAACTCCAACGGAATTACAGCTGGAGGCGGAATTCAATTGTAGAACCGCTGCATTCCATCAGTGTCAGGCAGCGCCGCAGCATCCCATCATCCCATCCTCGGGTTAAGGAGATCACGGCAATTAACTGGATTCCAGCACGGCTGACAAATTCCCAGAGCTCTGTACCCCACTCCCATCACCACGGGGATGGGGTTCTCCCAAGTACGTGGTGTAAAGAGCGCAAAACCCGGGTACAAATCAGCTGTCCTGAGGAGGAAACAGCTGTCCTGGGTACAAACCAGGTGTGCTGAGTATAAACCCATCGTCCTGGGCACAAACCAGGTGTGCTGAGTATAAACACATTGTCCTGGGCACCAGCCAGGTGTCCTGGGCACAAACCATTTATCCTGGGTACAAACCCCTTCATGCTGGGCACAAACCATTTATCCTGGGCACAAACCAGGTGTGCTGAGTATAAACCCATTGTCCTGGGCATAAACTCCTTTGTCCTGAGCATAAACCCTGGGTCCTGGGCACAAACCATTTATGCTGGGCACCAACCAGGTGTCCTGGGCACAAACCCCTTTGTCCTGGGCACAACCCATTTATCCTGGGTACAAACCAGGTGCCCCGGACACAAACCCGGTGGTCCTGGGTACCAAACATTTGTCCCGGGCACAAACCACTGACCTGGGCACAACCTGCAGCTTGCCCCGGGGAGACACAAGCCCGTGGCCGGCACTCCAAAGGCTTCCCGGGATGTGTGTTCCAAAGGCTGCCGAGCGCTCACACTCCTGCCCCGCCCGCAAGGAGCCGGGAGGAGCAGGCCTCCATCACCCCTGGGGTTCCCGTTACCCCTCACCTCAGGATACCCCGCGATTCCACGAAGCCCCAGGGAGCCCCCGAGCACAACCTCCTCCCGGGCGTGCAGCCCAGCGAGCCCCGAGAGCCCCAAACCCCGCGCTCCGGCCCCGGCCCCTCAGAGCCCCCT